>VOMN01119856.1:0-10331 GCA_014899125.1 Orchestia grillus | reverse complement strand
ACTGGGGTCTTGCTTGAGGCCTGACATTGCATGAGGACTTGGTGGCCCAGGCCCCAAACACTGCATAGGGTCTTGGTGCCCCAGGCCCCAAACACTGCCTGGGGACTTGATGCCCCAGGCCCCAAACACTGCCTGGGGACTTGATGCCCCAGGCCTCAAACACTGCATAGGGACTTGGTGGCCCAGGCCTCAAACACTGCATAGGGACTTGGTGCCCCAGGCCCCAAACACTGCATGGGGACTTGGTGCCCCAGGCCCCAAACACTGCATAGGGAATTTGTGCTCCCAGTCCCAAACACTGCATGGGGACTTGGTGCCCCAGGCTCCAAACACTGCCTGGGGACTTGGTTGCACAAGGTGTTTGGCAGCAAGAGTCACACCTGATCAAGGTACCTATGCTGCGTGTGGTAGATGCATGTTTGCTTTGCTTGAACTTAGTTCCATAAATCAAACCCAGGTTGTTTCCTGAGCTGTGTTCTGTCCACGGAGCATGCCAGCACTTCAAAATCCAGAGTGGGCCTCGTAAATTATTTTCATAGAGTTTCAAAATTTGATCACACAGGTACTTCAGAAGATCTATGTATCACTTGGACTTGCTCCACTGCACATCCACCATAGTTATCATAGCTTTTCCTCATTTAGCATTGAATTGAAAACTATTTGAAGTTTTATGTATACACATAATAACATTGCATTTAGCTTTGTATGAGAGCCTAACTACAGACTTATGTATACATACAATAAAGCTGCATTTAGCTTTGAACAAAAAATTGTCTGCAGCCTTATGAAATGATCCCATGTAGTACAGAATCGCTGGTTTGTAGCTTTAAAAACATTTCTGAGATCAGGAGGAAATTATAAGCTTGCATTCTTACAGCTGCCCTACCACTAACCTCATTCTGCTAGGGAGCAGGCATCTGATTGCTGTCTTCTCTGCATCTGATGGCTGTCTTCTCTGCATCTGATGGTTGTCTTCTCTGCATCTGATGGCTGTCTTTTCTGCATCTGATGGCTGTATTCTCTGCATCTGCCCGCTCTGTGTTGTGCATCTGGCTGCTTCATGTTCTCTGGAGAAGACTTATCTGAAAGTAGAGACCACTTTTTTTTTCCTTCTCACCACCACCTTCTATTCTTTTTATAGCATTTACTATCATTTCATGCTTTAGCACCATCTTGATATTGGCTGCTTGAAAAGAATAAATATTTAAGAATAAATATTTAANCTGGAGGAGACTTATCTGAAAGTAGAGACCACTTTTTTTTACCTTTTCACCACCACCTCCTATTCTTTTTCTATTATTTATTATTATTTCATGCTTCAGCACCATCTAGATATTGGCTGCTTGAAAGGAATAAATACTTAAGCATAAATAATCAACCCATTAAGAACAAAGGCATGTATCATATCTCAAGCACAAATATTTAGACATAAATATCCAGTTATTTATTCAGATATAAATACACAAAGCATAAATATTCAACGTTTTACAACCCACAGCCTAGGAGGGAATCTCACCCTAAAATATTCTTAGTTCCCAGATTGGATTTCAAAAACTGAATCCAAAAATTTCTAAAAATTTATTTTAAGTTAATTGCAGACCTAGGAATTTTCCCTGAGCAAGCAACCTGCTTTCCTTCCCTTTATTAGGAATGTAAATGTGTGGCCTTTGGCTTAGGCTCAGTTCACAAAATTCCATCTTGCCCAGAGACCAGTATGTAGATTCTTTAATTAAATTAGTCTTTTACGTTTAGGATCAGTAGTTAATTTACTTAAATTTAAATTTTTCCCTCTTCATTGTAACTTGGTAGCAGGGTGTAATTTTAGCCCAAAAAATGGTTTTCTAGAATAATAATTTCTAAAAAAAATGAATCCATAAACCATCAAATGATTCAGTTAGCANGTCAGCAGTATAATGAAACATTGCAATGAACCAGAGTCATAAATGTGAGGTGAAGTCTTTTGAAAAATGAGCCCGAGGCCAACATCGTGCCGCTGATTGCTAAAATTACACCCTGTTCATTATGAAACATAAGACTAATACGTACCTGTAATAATTTGAAGCCGATCCAAGCCCAACTAAGCAATATGTGTTGGTTAGCTTTGTAAACACACCAATTTCGTTACAACTTTCATACTGGCATCGTACAGCCATGATTAGAAGATCTAACAAATATCTCAAACAGAGCAAAATTGACAATAAGACTTGTTGAATTAGAAATTCAACAGTTGTGAGTTTACGCTACTTGAACAGCAACCCAAACAGCAACCTACAACGTTCAGTTGTCCGTGATATACAAGAAACTCTAGATTGGAATCGAGTCCCCAGACGGTACTTAATCTTCCTCGTCAACGATTCCAGACAACCACCAATAATTTTAATTTTCACTTTGCTCACAGCAGCTCTACCAGTCGTAAAATATATCTTATTGAAAAATACAGTTTTATGGCATAAAAATCATATAACCAATCACGTTTAATGAGTATTTTTTTTAAATCATTACTTCATGTTCCACCTGTATGAGATAATGAGGGTTGCTTCCTTCAGTAGTGCCTGAACCGCAACGTGGTGAGGTGGTGCATAGCGCTGAAAAAAATCGATGAGTGCAGGTTTCATCGTCTGTTATGTGATTTTTTTACAATAATTTGAAATTTTTAGTGATGTGACATTTAAAACTTTTGCGAATCTCAAATTTAGTTTTCGAGTACGATATTTTATAATAAAAACGTAAGGATTGTGTGCAGGAACTTGTTCTGCTTGTAACTAATTGAACAAGTTTGAGATACGCTCCTTTAGACAACATAAAATATTTGGTCTAATCAATTAAATGAGATGATGTTCGGGTTTTTTCTCAATGCACACGAACTTGGGAACTGCATATAGTCTGCTATTCTTCTTTTTATTTAGAATTTCTCATCGACTAAAGTTAGGAAATATAAATTGCTAATTGAGAATTAATATCTATCATATCTCGCACAAAATATGATAAAAGCCGTTATTAGATATTATATTCAGATTAAATTGGTTACTTATTGTGTACATAATTGAAAAATGTTTATATTTCTCGACGTGTTGAAGAAATCTGTGTACCTAGGCTCTTTAATATATAAGAAATGTTTGCAGCAATCGGAATTTTTCTCCGAGGAAGTACGTCATCTTAGAACTGAATTTCGCTGAGAAGTTGTGTATGTGTGATTTAAATTCGTTTAAATTATTTTGGCATTTCATAATTATTTATAATATTCACGTAGAGGGGAAGAAATAATTTTGTCGTCATATACATTAAATAAAGTACTCATACGTAAAAGCCCAGTAGTGCATAAAAATGAAAAGCTTATCAAGTTGTGAGAAGTACTCCTGTCAAATTATTGACACTAGTTTTAACCGAGTCGTATTTGAAATATTTGATGTGAGAATCCAAATAATTGCGTAGTTGGATACTCATTTCTTGTAAGTCGATGTTGCCTCAAATTCTTTATACAAAAATTATTTGCCGACAAAAATCGTGTAGAGAATAAGCTTGTCTACTCCTAATCCATTTGAAGCAAAAAATCGAGATCACTGCAGATAATTTTTGAGAGTAAGATGATCAGCGAATTGATCTTCACAGATTAGCGCCTGATTATAGTAAGACTGTGGGTCATGATGTGAAAGCATTGTACGAAAATTCCCTTCGGAATCAATCACATGAAAATACATTACTCGAGTTAATATTAATTTACTGTGCACTTATTTATTTTCATTATTTTTATTTATGGTTGCAAATGGAAGAAGAATAGTTATTCAATAAATAATTAATATCGGAAAATATTCAATCCGGGCTATTTGACTTTACCTAGCAGTCGAAAAACAAACAAGAACATTTCTGAACTTGCATAGAAGCCTGACGACAGAAGCAAGCTTTCACGCAGTGCTTCGTGAACCTTTCTAGATTCTGTACTTCGTAAAGATCTCACGTACCGAGCCTAGTCCTGAGGGGCCGCACTGACCTGACAGCCAGCGTCACGGCCCAGGCCCGCTTCCTTCCAACAGTTGCCTTCTGTATTGTTCTTCTGCTGCTTTTGTGAGCCTTTTTGGGGGTGTCTCCTTCATCATATGTGGTCCCCACATATGATCTGAGCGTGCACTAAAGCTCTATCTATACTGCATAATAGTACGTCGAGTTTCACTACTTATTCTCATCAATGATGCAGGAAATCACGTTTTTTCACGCAAAATTTACCGACGCTAGTTTTATAATAACATCTTCATACTCTGGGCGTTTTAATAGCTCTACCATTTTCAAGTCAAGTTATCACAAACGAAATCTGATATGTCTGAAACGAAACCTGATTTGTCACGAACAAATTTTGATTATCAGAAACGAAATCTGATTTATCACAAACGAAATCTGATTTATCACAAACGAAATCTGATTCATCAAAGTGAAATCGAATTTATCACAAACGAAATCTGATTTGTCACAAACAGAATATGGTTTGGCACAAACGAAATCTGATTTATCACAAATTAAATCTGATTTGTCACAAACGGAATATGGTTTGTCACAAACGAAATCTGATTTATCACAAATGAAATCTGATTTGTCGCAAATGAAATCTGATTTGTCGCAAATGAAATCTGATTTGTCACCAAGTTGATCCGATGAATCGGTCCGTCCCTCTGCTAATTCGTTCTGCTGTCTCTGCTAACCTGACCTGACGGTTCAAATTTTCGTGTTTTTGGCGCTTTTATCCTATTGTACTTCTACATAGCAATATAGGCTTAGGCTCGGTCTTGCTCGTGTTCTTCAATTATGTATAAGCTATATATATATTTTTTTTTGAGAAGCCAAAATTATTCGGTTGAGAGTGGAACTACTTTGTACGAATTCCCCAAACAGAACCACGGAATTATATTCTCAGCTTGTTCAGAACCGTATCATTTAGGAATACTTTTCGGAAGCCAACGGTGACAGAAGAAACTCGCGCATAGAGCGAACATCTACCAGACGGAAACTCTTCGCGTTATAAGGAGCAAAAGTACGACTAAGCGGTTGTTTTTTCCGTGCTTTACCCACCGACCTAGAGCTTTATGCGAAGACGGCTGGACATATATAATGCCTTCTCAAATTCAAAAAGTTTTAATTAATAACTAGAGAGTTATTTATGAGGGTTCCGACATCGCAGGAAAATAATTATCGACGCATACCTTGTAAAAGGCTTGCTGTTTCTCAGTGTGAAGATGTCCCAGGGGCTGCAATATGCTTTGTGTTTTTCCAGTACAGCATCACACGAGTTTTGGCCTCTTTAATAACGAAAAAAAAACTCACACGAGTTCTTTGTCTGCGGTGGACGCCGTGGCTTACGCAGTTTGTACACAGTCGCCCTTTTACGAGTGCAGAATATTTACCTGAGGACATGAAGTGGTAAACAGCTCCAAACGATGAGTTCTCGCAACCGTCATGGCAGCTAAGAATTACACAGGATTAAATTTATGAGAACTGTTTTAATGGATCATTTACAGTCACCGCTGATCGTGGGCCCGAATCAGTTCAATGACTTTGCTGGCGACTGGAATTGTGGCACGGGGCACACTTGTGGCACGGGGCACACATGTGGCACGGCGCACACGTGTCTCACCCGGCGCACGTGTCTCACAGGGCACAAAGGGCGCCTCAGCTATGGCTGCGTGTGCTACCTCAGATTACGAAGGGCAATTTTAGTTCAAAAGTTTTGTGGGCTACAGACGCACATGGCTGTCTGGCCACCTCGCCGCACGTGGGGCGCCGTTCTCATGTACAGGGCCATGTCAGAAGTAAATGTGCTCTCTCGAAATGAATAAATTTTAAACCTTGTATCATGGTAGCGTAAATGTAAAAGTTCTTTGCTATGTATATTTTAGCCGTGCAATCGTGTAAATTTGCTCTAATCGCTTCACATGGGGGAATTACAAAACCAGCCAATAAGATCATTCTTTTTTCTGTCATTTGAGTTCGTTGCTTGACTCAGTTTGACTTTTGTGATAACATGCGAGTATCTTGGTCAGCTATGATCCTGTTTCATGACCCCGTGTGTGTGGGCGGTGCTGCCTTGTGCACGGTGACCAGCTCGAGTGGACTCTGGGTCTAGTCCTCAAGTTGGCTTATCGGTAATTAATATACATTTTCCGCTGAGGCATTTATGATTATGTATAAATTTGGCTACCCAAGTGCTTTTATCGATTATATTATATATTTGTAGCTGGAGTGGTTAGAAAAGTGAGACTGGGTGTGCAGGTGTGTGACGTGTCGCCTCAAGTCAGCCTCGCGCTGCTGCACCGTACTGACGAGATCATCTGGGCAGGAGTGAGGGGGGGGGCAGTGGGGGATGCCTGCTCGTCGTGGGGGCATAACTCTGCCTAGTCCTTACACAGCTGTCATTGTGTGCAGGAGTAAAACTGGCGCATCTATTGTAATCACGTACTATTTCATCGGCAAAATTGTCCTTATTAATGTCTTAGTCGTGACCATGACTTCCGTGAATCCCAACGAAAGATAAAAATCAGCGGTTTCTAACCTCTTATTCACACCTACTCCACCACGAAAATTTCACTACATCCTCGCACCTCATGCAAATACTCTAAGTACTAGGATTCAGGAAACGCATGTATACAAAATTAGATCAGCATAAAAACGAAAATCTCATATCATAATCTGAACATCACACAGATTTCCCGCACCCCTCGACATGCTGTGTTGCCCTCGGTAGCGAACTCCTGACGTAGACAGAGCGTGTGNGGGCGTGAGGGGGCCACAGGGGCGTGAGGGGGCCACCGGGGCGTGAGGGGCACCACCTCCCCACTTTATTTATTTGTGGGGCCGCAGCGTCCCAGGGAGCACACGTCACGCACCTTAGACCGGCGCGTTGAGAGTTAGACGGCTGAGCGAGCGTGTGTTGCGTGTGGCTGCCACTCCGGGCGTGTGAGCTGGCGTGTTGCTGTACACGTGTGAGCGTGTGTGAATGTTGCAGTCGTGTGTGTGTTGCAGTTGTGTGTGTGAATGTTATAGACGTGTGAATGTTTAGTCGTGCGTGCCTGTGTGAATGTTTAGTCGAGTGTGTGTGTGAATGTTTAGTCATGCGTGTGTGTGGGTTGTGAATGTTGCAGTCGTGTATGTGTGTGTCAGAACATTGCAGTCATGTGTGTGTGTGTGTCAGAACATTGCAGTCATGTGTGTGTGGGTGGGTGAGTGTCCGAACGTCTCAGTCAACATCTTCGTGCATGTCTATGAGAAACAACGCGACGCAGAATGACGTAGAGCAGGTCATTACATCAAACTAATATTGATATATAGTTATTGTCCATTCAAAACCTAACAGTGCGGTGCCTGCCATACATCAGCTTGATTGGAACAGAGATTCTTGAGAGGCAAGGGAGGACGTCACCACTCGCACAGCCACTTGGATTTCTTTGGACAAATTTCGAATACTTCAGTCCGCAGCACACTGGTGTGCCGTCTTTTATAAAATCTGAATTAAATGTTTGTTTCGCAAGGGAAACCTTCCGATCAGGATCGAATCCGATACCTTCTGAAAAAGAGCCAGGAACGCTACCACTTGCGCTACAGGAGCCTCTCGCCCATCGCAGAGGTGTCTGCGCACCTGTCACCAAAACTCGTTATGCTGTCGATGGCGGGCGCTAGGAACATCTGCAGGCCTGACATTTGGTGTATGTAGAATGGCGCTAGGAACATCTGCAAGCCTGACATTTGGTGTTGAATGGCGTTAGGAACATCTGCAGGCCTGACATTTGGGGTTGAATGGCACTAGGAACATCTGCAGGCCTGACATTTGGTGTAGAATGGCACTAGGAACATCTGCAGGCCTGACATTTGGTGTTGAATGGCACTAGGAACATCTGCAGGCCTGACATTTGGTGTTGAATGGCACTAGGAACATCTGCAGGCCTGACATTTGGTGTTGAATGGCACTAGGAACATCTGCAGGCCTGACATTTGGTGTTGAATGGCGCTAGGAACATCTGCAGGCCTGACACTTGGTGTTGAATGGCGACTCGAGAAGAAAAGAATGTTCTTGCGTGAGGGAGAAATATTGTGGACTGTTCTGATATGGACCCTAATTTTATAGAACCTATTTATGTAATGCAATTACGATGTTCTCGCTATTTTTGTAGTTAGAGATCCATATCGCTTTAATTCAATCTTTCTGAACTATGACTTCCGTGATATTCATAAGAAATTATTCATTTCCTCTGAAACCTCCTGGTCGCTCTGCAACGGCTTGCTCTGATAGTACTCAACCTGACCTCCCACCACCGCCTGCTGCCTGCTACATCAACCTGACCTCCCACCACCGCCTGCTGCTGCAACGCCGTGTGCTCAGTGGCCTATGATTTGCACTTTTATGCCTGCATCTTAATTTTTGTGTCATCTTAATTTTCATGTCGTAATTTTAATTTTCATGTCGTCATCTTAATTTTCATGTTGTAATCCTAATTTTCATGCCGTCATCCTAATTTTTGTGTCATCCTAATTTTTGTGTCATCCAAATTTTCATGTTATCTTAATTTTCATGTCGTCATCCTAATTTTCATGTCGTCATCTTAATTTTCAAGTTGTCATCCTAATATTCATGTCATCTTAATTTTCGTGTGGCCGTGTGAAGAAAATGGCCAGTTTCATTAATTTGTTGCAGCGCTGTGTGCCGAGTGGAGGCCGTGGTGGGCGACCTGCACCACTCGTGTAGTCTCCATAATGCAGTGTTATTAGGGCGCCTAGAGTGCGATTGGCAGTGTAAATTTCCATATCTTTTCCAGTGTACTCGGTTGAGTTAACGCGGCTTTGTTTTCTGTTCTTGTTTGTTTTGAGAGACAGGTTACGATTCAGAGGCATGAAATGCTCACGGAATGCTTCCGATTGCTTGCGTCTCTGAAAGCCTTTTATCGATGGTAAGATTCATTCATGTAACACTGAATTAATGTTTTTGAAAAGGCGTAAGCGTATACCTCAAACAGATGCAACATCTCCAAGCATCAGCACTTTCACTCTAACCATGCTGGTTAAATTCCAACATATCCATCATTCCAACATATCGTAAGTAGCGCACCCGTCCACATAGCCGTTCAGGTGCCACAGGATGCTGCTATGTTGTATGCAGCTCGTTTCAGACGTGCGGTAGGTTTCCTGCTAGAAGACGCGTCAGTGAGGGCCATAGGCCCCTCAGAGGGCACAGGATAGGCAATTGGGCGAGGTCAGTTAGGACTGTCTACCGTGTGCGAGGGACACTGCCGTCCCCAGGGGCGCTGTGAGGTTACCTCAGCTGTAGGTAGGCCTTCGGGACTTCGGTGCATCGTACCCACTTTACGTACGTACTTAAATTTTCACACCTTCTACGCTATTTTTTGGTCTTTTTTATTCTCTATTCTTAACTTACTCTTTCTACGTGCATGGGATCATGTGTTTGAACACACCTTGCGCATAGATTACTCGTTTTTACAGTCCATGCTGAATGGTCGAGATAATGCAAGATAGTCTGAGTCACTGAAGCGCTGCTATCTCTACTGCTACAAGTGCTACTACTGCTACTACTTCTATTGCTACTACTACTACTGCTATTACTACTACTACTATTACTACTACTATTACTACTACTACTACTGCTACTACTGCTACTACTACTACTACNGGTTGGTTTCATATATAATCACTTTTACATACGCTATGGGTTGGTTTCAACCAAAATGCGACCTACTCATAGAAAATATTCTCATCCGAGTATGTTTGTTTGGCACCCAATGAAGCTCCTGATACTCTTTGAAGAGAAAATACATATATATGTCATGTATAATGAGCAATCAGAAGATAATTCGGGCAGTGAAGGGTCAATGTCACAATGCTGAGAGTGGAACTTTATGACTGAGATCGATGACATCATGGAGTGTACAAATAAGTGAGTTGGTGCCGGTGCCGTGTGTGTGTGTGGGGCTCGCGCCAGGCAACGCCCCACACCACACGTCCCCAGGCTGTGGGGTGCCTGGGGATGCTGACAGCCCATCCTCTGCTTCAGTGCACAGTTCCCCATATGCACTAAATTAGGAAAATTGCTAACGATGTGTATGAAAATTTCCTAATCCGTTTGAATACCTAACTCTATTTCAAGATGTAAAACTTGTCAGATGTAAAACTCCGCACTATATATCATGTAAAATTCTCAACGCTCTTTGATGTCGCACTACATGTTATGAGGGATTCTTAATTCCCGTTAATTTCCCACTGCATCACACGAGAAATTTTTGATCCTCTCTTATTTCTCTCTCCGTATTTTGCGAGAAATTATAAATGGTCATGAATTTCTC
>VOMN01119852.1:0-17010 GCA_014899125.1 Orchestia grillus | reverse complement strand
CCCCACCACGGCAGCAGTAGGCAGCACCCCACCACGGCAGCAGGAGGCAGCACCCCACCACGGCAGCAGGAGCAGCACCTCACCACAGCAGCAAGAAGCAACGCCCCACCACGGCAGCAGGAGCTGCACCGCTGCAGCTCGCGTAGCGCAGCCCTTGCTGGCGAGACACAAACTGCGTCGGTCTGTTCGTCAAATTAACCAATTGGACTTGAATTGGTGGCCAAATAATTTTTACGATAAGGCAACATTTAGCTTCGTACGAGGAACTGGTTGCAGCTTTATGTATGTATGCAATAAAACTGAGTTTCGCTTTCCACTAAAAACTCGCAGCATCCCCATTAAACGGGACAGTTATGTCCTTTCAGTTGCCAAAGGGCTAGAGGATGTAATCCAAAGTTTTTCGACAGTTTGTTTGAATAGCAGCACAAAAATTTATTATGAAATATATTTCAGTACTTTTTAAATTGTATTGCAAAAAATCCATGCGTATTTCGCCTAAGCATATTTACTCACTCTATGGACTGGAAAGGTCACAATGAGCGTTCATTTCATTTCTTCTGATACATGGCTGCTCGTATCGGACTGGGCCAACAGGCTTGGACGGGTCAAAGTACCAAAATAATTGGACTGAAATGTGTTGCAATGCTGCTGTCCCCCACTAAAATCCCACTATATAACAGAAGCCATTGCTTGCTTGGTCCGCCCGTTAGTCTGTCACGGTCTTAAGGATTTAGATAGGAGAAAATTCCGGGGGCCATATTCCTAAACTAATAGCGAAACTGTCAGATAAGGCAGTCCGTGTCAGAGATACTGAAAATAACATTTATTTCATGTCAGAGTTACAGTAAATAAAAGGGGATCTTAAAAATTTAAATACATAAATACCCGTTCCCACTCTCCCCTCCCCCATGCCCCATGCCCCGGCAGCGCAGTCGGCCTCCAACGGGCTTCAAAACAACGACGGGGGGTGCATCCATTACAGATCTTTACCGAAGTCTCCTGAAGAGAGCCTGGCCCAGAAGCAGAGGGGGGTCAACAGAGAGATGATAATTCTTCAGGCAGAAGTCGACTGCACAAATGAGGCGCTGCCGAGCACCACAATAGATGACCTGGCCGAACATGCAACTCATGTTCAGGATATTCTATCAGCCTCATCATTAACCCAGAATACCAAGGTTGTTCTTCCTTATGACCGCCACTTTTTAAATGTATCACAACCCAAGTAAATGAGTTGATAAACACATTTTCAGCCCGCAAAAATACTTATCGCTATGAGGGGTTAAAAAAGTTACGTGAGCTGCTGTTTGAACAACGCTGGTGTTTGAATTTAGGGAAGTGAACAACGCACGGAAAATGGAGACGCCAGGTGAACTTGTCTGCTACTGAATTCCGAGTCCTGCTGAGGGGCTACGACACAGCGACAGCAGCTGAAGGCGGACTGATTACGAGCTCTGAGACGGACCACTGACGATGCCAGCGGTATGATCGAGTTCCGCTGACAGCTGACGGCACATATCAAGTTGTCTTTGCCTCAAGCCAGCCATGTTGCCGCTCCCCTAGCTCAAACAGAGCACGGCAGGAGTGGAATCAATTAGGGTTTAACATGGGACTCGCGCGCCAGCACCACAGCTCACCGCGCATGTAGTGCAGCTACGAACAGATGATGCAATACTCTCAGAGTTATTATTTCCACTCAGCTGAGCAATATGCTAAGCCAAATACACGCAATTGAAGCATTTAATAGCACACAAGGTTGTGAAGTAGGAACACGAGTCAGTCTAGTCGAATGAAATGGTTTTTATCTGGAGACACACTCAGATTTGTTAGGAAATCCGTTCTCCTGAGATAATTCGGCCAAGTGCGCCGTCAATATCAGACACGGGGGCGTTAACCTTTTTATTAAGTACTTCAGCGAGAGTGTGATGGAGTAACAGCGCGATAACAGTTGTATAGATACCGGTAAGTCGTATGTATAAATACGTACACACTCTTACGGTTGGCGCACAAATAGGGAAAAACTGCTGAATAATTAAAAAAATATCGTAATTTTATACCCACAAATAAAACTATTCCTATGACTAAAATTAAACACGGCATATGCATGCACTTAAACAATCGCCCTAAAAAATAACTAAGGAAAAATTGTTTTTCCACGTGAATTTACATACGTCTTTCATGAACGCGAAGTTACTTTCCTAAGGAAAGTAACTTCTCGAAAATTCAATAAAACGAAAAATATATGGGAACAACCGCAAACGTACGTAGAGTAGCGTGGCTTGGAATACGAGATGCCTTGGTGCTATGTTACGACGAAACATAACCATTTCATCACAAGAAAAATACTTGAAATGTGCTACTTAGAAGAAGCAGTGTACGCGGCATATGAAAAAAACAGGCTTGCGCAAAGCTGTAATCAATACGAAACGAATTCAAATCGTTAGAAGTATTCACAATAGCGAGGGTTGCACAAACAAGGACTGCAAAATATTCTAGAAATATATTTCAACTGAAATAATAAGGAAAATTGAGTAGCTTAACAACAAGAACTTTCATCACGAAATGCACAGGAAAAGGGTTAATTACTTTGTGAAATAGGTAACATCGCGCTGCTGGGAGTGATTTTTCTTACGAAGAACAAGAAAAGCAGACCTCGCAATGGCAGCGTGGAGCCTGGCATGTACTCTTTTCACCTCGAAAACTTCAGAATTAGTGCCGGCACCCCGTCCCAGGCCACACTGATGTGCCACCATTTTAGGCATACCGTATTTAATCTTCCCCTCCCTAGGGAAAACTCTGCCCTGGGGTATCGACCTCCTAGCTAGGAACTAAGCAGGATACTACTTGTACTACAAGCACACACCTATGACCTCAAGAGGTAGTCGCCGACAATCGTGCTGCTGAGGTATCGTCAGGAGAATGTTGTGAACCATAAACAGGGTTACTAGAATACTAAATCGTGCTGCGATGTACCTTAGGCAAATCGTCATGGGCTAAGGCAATAAATGGCTTGTGCTTGTCGAATGGTGTCATAAAATACCGATACAATTCGGGCGCTTCGTATAGGCTTGATTGCAGAGACGTCTCCCGTACTGGGGAGACGTACATCATTTTGTGAAGTTGTATCAGCTGATTTTTATCTTAGTTTTACGTGTAAGTCGCTTGTAAACTTTTAAACAGCACTATCACTGATTTTAAGAAAATATCTATTTTGGTCCCGTTAGCAAAATTTGAAAATTGTATGCTACCAAAACTATACGTCATCAAAGTATCATTTTTAGGTATGCAATGCCATGCAAATGCATATTTGTAATTCTAACTCGTTTGTAAGCTATCATTTTCATTTAAGCAGTAACTAAACAACTAAGTCATATGGCACACGCAAATGTAATGGGATTCCCCAGTTCATTAGTCAATTTCAGCGCAGTGAAAAATTCCTACGTTAAGTTTTATCTTCGAATCATAAGAAGTGATCGAAAAATACAAAGGATTGGGAAATAATAGAAAAGGTGATATACAGATCACATTGCGTGAATATCATCATAGTAGAAAATACACTTAAGATGCCCAATTTGTGCTCGAGGAAGGAATGGTCGTGTGTGGAGAGCGTGCCAGGCACCTGAAAGCCTCGGACTTTTTCGTATCGGCCGGTGAGTTAAATCTCAGATGTTCTCTTGCTTTGTTCTTCAAAGGCAATGGGTCTTCTACCCCTCTTCGACTTCGTCAAGTGGGTATCAATAGATCGTAAAGCAACACTTTTAATGTATTCACACCGCTGGTAAATATCATACGCTTTCACTGTGAGATACAGCTGTCATAGCTCATCCGTCGATGAAAAATAAAATTTCTTACATTTAAATACGAAAACATGCCACACGAACATCCAAGACAACATGAATCGTAACATTCTCCAGAAAATGGAGCAGTGGACTGCAATCGAGAAGGTATATTTTCTGGACACTGCTACGGTGGCGGGTACTCACCACAACGACTCCGCCGCGGCTGCGCAGCGTCGCTCCGAACCACTGAAAGCTCTTGTCGTCCAGCATCTCTCCGATGGGGTGGACGTTATTGCCTGCAACACACGGGGTTGTGCGAGTAAATGCACTGCAACACAAACTTGCCCACGATGCATTTTGTGCCAGCACTTTCATTTAAGAATGGAAGAACGCGCTGCCAAAATGACCAGAATCCATTCAAATCATCCGAGGTCAAAATACAAAATGAAACTCAGTGTTGCCCTTCACACATGGACACACAGAAGATGGTTCGTCTGATGCTAGAGTGCACAAGAGCGTCGCTCCCTGTAACAGATTAACTTAATTGAACAATGGGTTAATAATAATCAGACGATGATCCTACAGCGTAGCAGCGGAAGACACACATCATTCCTCAGTTTGTGCAATAGGAGCGAAGTCCTGACGCTAAAGTGTATCATTGCAAGATAATTTCTCGAAAGAGTTCCACGAATGTGTTTGCCATGCAAACACAGTCGGCAAAACTCCTGAACACACCGAGCTGAGAGACAGCTGCAGGCAGCACGTCTCGCGTAATTGCCATCTCACGATGTGAACACATGGCTTCCGAGATGCGCAGTTCGTTGGAAAAAATTAATTTGAAGTTTTGAGCACATATTTCAGGATGCAAAGAAAAAATTAAAAAAGTAATTTTGGAAGTAACAAATTTAATTTCGCAGTAATTTGATGTCAATTTTCACAATCCAATTAGTTTGGCGGGCATCACAAAATAGAACCGAGTGTTTGGAAACTTTCGCTCACCGCGTACACCTTCTCTAGAGATGATGTCAAGCCGATTAACTTATGCTGTTTAGGTGCACTATCCCCTGACTCACGAGTGCGCACGTACCATCAAGGCTAAGCGACAGCCGATGAACTTTTCGAACATCAACTAGTTTGTACTGTGCAATTTGGTTCAAGATAATCATAATCTTGCGATTACTTTCATTATTTGAGTGTGAACCTCAAACAGCTTGCCATGGGCGAGCATATCAAGGTTTCAACAAAAACATATGATAGTTACAACGTGTATTTGTACCAATAGAGTACATCCGCTAGTTTGTTCTCATTTTCTCAAGCATATCATTTACCAAGTGTTCCATTGATTTGTTTCATATATCACCCAATATTCATCATCAACACAAGTCTACCTAACACCTGTAAATGATAGGTACTGTGCATGTATGTCCAAGTTAACGTTCACTTTAATTTTTAAAATGAACAGAAAAATAAGAACAAAATTTTTAGTAGTACTTTATCGATGGAATTACATATTTCTGTACTTAATTAGTGACTACAAGGTATAACCGAATGACAAAGCAACCAAGACTTTTGGTGTAGGCTATGAGCAAACATGGTTTCTTCCATTCTTCGTTGCCCTAATCAGATGTCTTTCAACTGCTGATGTCAATTGTGCTATCTTAGATGGATTAACTAATTAATAAGCACATTCAATTGTTCTGTCAAGACTTCAAAGTTTGAGTATTACTCGCCATCAGCATAAATCTCCTCCTGAGAGTAGACCATAAATTTTTCATGGGTTTCAAATTGGGACTGTTTAGAGGTCACACAATTAAATTGTGCTCTATGACTCCATGGTCTAGCAGCCATTTGGTTGTGGTATTTGTTCTTGATCTATGCGCAAGAGCATAATCTCGTTGAAATATCGAAGACCTTGTTTTCATAATTGGTTGACCATCAAGCCAGGGAAACAACGTGTCCTCCAAGAGCTTATAGGAATTTGAAACCAGTTTCAGTTCTTTTGGTAGTTGGCAGAGGCCAATCACGTCATGTCTTTGGATACCTGCTCAAATCATGACTCCCCCACTGACTTGTTTTCGAAAAATGAGCACAACTCCCGAACGATCATTCAACAGCCAACCAGATGACCACCCTTCAGATCCATCGAGCGTTGCGCGGGACTCGTCAGCAAAACTTACCTTGCTGGAATTGGCCTTATAATTCTATGCCCATTCAACTCTTTTCGTTCTCTGCTTCGCTCGATGGCACTTTTTGACGAGCCTCGCTTTTGCAAGTGTATTGCGGACTCTACACACACCTGATGGTTCTACCAATTTTTGAGCTGCTGTTATAGCTCCTGACCCGCGTTTATGAAAGACCATGAAAATTGACGAGATAAAAATAAAATATATTTAATTTAGTACCTTGACCTCATCGACATACCTACCACATCAATTCATATTGCTCGGTCGATTCAAGACCACTCACGTGACAGTTATATACGATATATTTTTATCATTAAATGACTAATTGCAAAAACGAATATTTGTCACGATGAGTTACAATAGTTTCCTGAGAAATTTGGTTGTGGCAGCATATCTTGATTTATCTCATTTCAATAAAAAAATACGATTTCGCTCGGAACTTGACGCGAACTCAGAACGATCTGAAAAAAATGCACCTCATAGTAAGTAAAACAACAATAGAAAATAATATACAGCGCAAACATGACAAACCAACCGCTTCAAAAATAATCTCGCTGGTAGAATAAAGAGTTCTGGAAATTTCTAACTTCATTTTACGAATAATCTTAGCAGATAACTTACATAAATGGGCTCGGCTCTCTCTGGTGTCTTTCAGCACGTTTTACTAGAAAACCTAAATGACTTGATACCTCTACCCTCGAGATAGCAAATCACGACGTAACTTTTTGGATATTGCTAGAGTTGATGTGCCAGTTCCAACCATGAAAGTAGCACAATCTCCTTCAGTAAGACCAGATTCCTTGCTAATTTCTAGTATTTATAGCGATTTTCTATAATCTAACGATACAGTTGAAATACTAAATTTCAAAAACTATAAAACACGATAATTAAGAGTACAATTATTTCACTGCACATAAAATATCGTTAGAATAAATTATTTTTTATATTATATAAAAATTCAATTGTAATATTATTGAAAACCTGAAAATGCAAAAATTACGTGTTTCATTCAATAAAACATTTACATAATCAAGCAGGAAACACTATATATCAAGGTCACAAGTGATCTATTTTTTGATAATTTAGTACTGGAGTAGCACATGGTTTTGATCTGTTTTGGTAGACACGATGGTCTTGGTACATTAATGAGACACGGTTAAACCACCATCAGCTGCAAGTGCTGGTCACTCAAAAAAGAAAATGGACATCATTCATCAGAGTCAAGATACTCAACTCTAGATCTTGTAACGGGAGATCGAGTGAACGTGATCAGATTGTGTTCAATCTCCTCCTTAGAAAAAGCGTAAGTGCGTGAGAATATTAGTTATACAATTATGCAAGGGATGCAAACTATTTCAACCCCTCTCCAAATGCACTGGTGAGATTTATATATTCTAGCACGAAAATGCAAACGTACAAAAGATAGAGTAAACGAGCACAAGTTCCGAACAAATCACCAATCCTACAGAAATGGAAATTTGGCAACGGTAATGGACACATGGCGTGGTGACATCGCAGAAGACCAGCACCACCAGGTGTCTACAGTACTCACCAAGATGAGGGCCGCTGTTGTCAAAGCCATAGATGCTGTTGGAAATGTTCTGACCGAAGAGGAAGGGCGTCGAGCCTGCGCGTCGCGGACAAGAGACACAAAAGAGAGTAAGTCTTGGGTTAGCAGCGAGGGCAGCACGAGCATGAGGGAGTGACTGTGAGCAGAAGAAACTAGCAAAGCAGGGATGAACACGTGTGTTATTATTTATGATTGATTGGATACGAGTTGAGGCGCCGACAGCAAGCGTCATGCAAAGGAGAACAGAGAGGAGCTGAGGGTTTGAGTGCATTGAATATGAGTAGGATAACAGTATGATAAAGGAAATAATGAACTAGGCTCAGAATCGCCTTGGATTCTCGTTCTGTAGTGAAGACATGCGTCTTAAAATTTGGCGGTTGCGAGACATTCTCTAGATCATAAAATTGTTACTTCAATAGGCACAACAGAACATTTTCTTCGCTGGTCGAGTACGTTATCTTAGCACAGAAATTTAGGGCTTACGATCCCCAGAAGTAAAAATTAAAAAAATTGAAGCACATTTGTTCAAGATTGAAAAGTCTGAAGAGGTGGAATGGATACGTGAAATATGCTCGGCATTTCAGGTCGTTGGCCCAGCAGTGAAACACAAAATAACTTTCGATGTAAAATTTGGTCCAGAATACAGCAGGGAACTTGACAGGATTCGCCAGAGTTAAGATAGTGGTGAGATAATCAAAGAGAAAAAATGTAATGTAAGTAAACATGGGAAATGATGAGAAGAAGGTAAAGCGTGAGATGCTGAAATGGCAAAACATGAGATGAAAATGCTCGATAAGTTCAAGGCATGAACACAAAAATTAATAACTCAGGGGTAAGTTAAGCAATATTATTTGACTATCAACTTGAGTAAATTTTATAGAATATATTATATAAATATAAGTTAATTCAAACTACATGTTAAAAGGCTATGCATGAGGCAGTTAGAAGCACTCACAAGTAAATTTATTACATTAATTGCACCAACACAAATACGAGGGAAATATCGATACTTACCCGAAATTGAGGAGGCAGTAGCTGATGCTAGAGCTGACCTACCTCATCAGATGTCTGAGTGGGGCTGGAGTAGAACAGATTGCGGCATTGTAGCATCTAACTTAATACACAGCGTAACTAAAATGCTACATGATCACCGCTACACCAATGCTGTAGCAGCGTCACTGCACGACATCCATATCAAGTCCCTGAATCCATGCATGTTCACTGGTCAACTCGCATGATTAACAACCACACACAAGTGTGATACTAAAGTGTTGTCGACTCATCATATTGGCTGCAAAGCACAACATCAACTCCGGTTGAACTCGTGCCCCTCGATCTAGAATGACTTTTACTTCGTTGTCTCAGCAGCGGCAACAGAACATAATTCCTCGTACATTACAACCCGCGTGAGCTCAACGCCGCCCAACTCGCCGCTGCCATTACCACTCTTCTATGTCTTTCGTCCGTATTCCTCCTCCAATCCCTTGTTGACAGTGTAAAGTTATGCTACAGTGTCCATTCCTTCTATCAGCCTACTCCACCAGCTGTCGCCCCTACCTGCGCCACTACCTGCACCACTAGCTGTCACCACTACCTACACCACCAGCGTGTCACCACTACCTACTCCACCAGCTGTCACCACTACCTGCACCACCAGCTGTCACCACTACCTGCACCACCAGCTGTCACCACTTCCTACCCCCCAATACACCAGAAAATTACCCCCACCAGCCAGACGCCATCATCAGTATTCAGAGGGAGCGGTGCGAGCATCCTGTGATGTTGGGGCGGCAGCGTGAGACAGTGCAGTTACAGGTCACTGGCGCCCGCCACACAGCCACAACTCCGGCGGCGTCAGATAAGTACTTAACGATGAGCGTCAGCATTGTACGATAGTAGGTCAGCCACGACTGATGACAGAAACCCCAAGCATCTCAAAAGTTAAGATTTTTTTACTCGATTAAAACGGTGATAAATACATCCCTAAAATCACGTATGAGCTGCAGTGAGGTGTCGTGCTGTTAGAGTCCAGCGACTGTCAGACCAAACAGAGCGGAACTATCAGTAGCGGCGCTGACGGCCGTGTACTAACAGGAATGATAAATGTGATCACGACCAACGGGGCGAGTGCTAAACATCACTTCAGTTTGAAATATAAAGTTCATATTTTTAAAATATGTACGTGTGTTGCGGTGGCATGAAGACTACTTTATCGCCGCTGGTCAGTGAGATCGTCACTCGAATTTTGCTGATCTTTGTGCTTGGGCCGAGCGCGACGCCACCAGTCTTGGCAGGACACGACCACAAGCCCGAGGGCGGCCGCCAATCAGGCGCAGCCATCGTCCGATAGCGCCCCTAAACGCAGTCACAACACAAACAATTAATAGCTCAGCGCCAGATAGCGAGTCAAGAGTTGATAGAACCGAACCAATTAAAACTTTCGCGCTCAGTGGAGCGTAAACGAGGCCTTGGCAATGGCGGCGCAGGGCCAGCGGTCGAGGAGGCAGGAGGCTGGACGGGCAGGCTGCAGGTGCAGAGTCCTGACCCCCAAAACATCCAGGCCTGCATGGCAGTCGGCAGGAAAAATTATCAAATGACACTAAGTCATTA
This sequence comes from Orchestia grillus, assembly GCA_014899125.1. Lineage (NCBI taxonomy): Eukaryota > Metazoa > Arthropoda > Malacostraca > Amphipoda > Talitridae > Orchestia > Orchestia grillus. Next base: position 6,871 of record VOMN01119852.1, on the reverse strand, counting down.
GTCGTTCCTGACAATTAAGACTTTTTCCTAACCCCTTTACTGTTGTGATGGTGATGTTTGGCGTAGATGTTGATGTTTTTTTTTTGTCAATGATTTCATTATTGAAGGAAATTGGTTGCGTTATATACATTTTGTTTATACTTGGTAATTAGCAAGGAGGCACCTGCGGTTATTTTGAAGGTAGGGCATTAGTAGAGCAATCTTTATATCAATACGTGGTGTATCGATCGCATGATGGCAAATTTTGAGAGCGTAATTGATGCATTGAAAATTAAGTTTCGTTAATGAGAAACTCTAATGAAATGAGGCATTTCGACACCTTACACTGCTTTTACATACACAAGGATAGGAGTCAACGGGAATTTTGTAGTTTATATTTTGAAATAAATTTGACTAACATCAAGACAAAAGCGTGTCAGTCAGCCCCACATAGTCGTAATAACACAACTTGAGTGCCGCGGCTGAGAGGTCTAAGCTCTAAATCTATTCACTAGCACGATTCTAGGATTCACATTGTGATAGCTAAATTCCTAAAACACATGAAATACTCTTGAGATGCAAAAAAAGTTACGAGATCAAAATATGATTATCATATTTGATACCTACGCTGCTCTCGAGGGCAGCTAACTAGCAAAATACAAAAGACCATATGCAAACCAAGGTATTCAACTTGTGTAGATGTCGATAGGTTCACAACACTGAATAAATATTCAATCTCTATGTTCCCACCATATTCCAGTGGCCGTCGGAATGTCGACGAACACGAGGCCTGGATCTCAGGGAGCTCTGCGCCGGTGCAACGCCAGTGCATTACGTGAGCGCACCCGAGCGTTGCGCAGAACGTAGCTGCCGGTGTTTCTCATGACTTTCACGAAAACGTAGAATGTAAATAAGGCTGTTTTCTATTACCATTTGCTTTGTCCGATGTAGATGGGAGTTTTTTAAAAGTAGATGCTGAATGGTGAAGAGGCGGTTGTCTTATATTTAACGCCTCCGTTGACGAAGGGGAGACCTTGCGGCTCGATGAAGGGAGAAGTCTTTCCTTCCACATTTCGTTCGTTGTTGCTGACTTGCAGTTGAAGAAGATGAGGAGAAAGATGAGGGTAATGGCGAGGCCATGTAGGCCGTGCGTAGTCTCGCACGTCACGTCCTTGACCAACGATGCCCTCGGCCATTGGCATGCCCTTATGTGGTGCGCGCACCGCGGGCTGGTCACGAACGCGAGTGGCCTGCGTATCGGGAGATGCAAGGGGTGTGCCTAGGACTGCCATGTCGGATAATTCTGGATTTCAATGCACAAAATAGGGATTTTTACCTAAAGTATAGCAGGACAAAATATATTCCCCAATAATGAGATAATAAATTGATATCTACTGGAACTGAATCCATCCTTGACAGTCGTTTCAATATTTCGCATCAGCATACGATGGGTACCTGCGAGAGGTTGGTCTCACACCTGAACTACGCGCCTGCGCTAACAGAACACGCTGAAAACATCGGTTCTCATTCCATCACATTTAGCGTTCGTAAATACTACGCTGAATTCAACACTCCATGCGCAAAACCAATATACAAATAAAAGAAAAATTCAATTTTTAAGTCCGATAGCTTGAATCTTTTATTCTTCAAAGTAAGCGAGCTTAACGAGAGCACTTCATTTTGTACCAGATGCATTCAGTCAATAGGCAGTAGCTTGACTTTCAACCCTTGCGATTCCACTCGACTCGACATGCAACTCCAGCTCCTCTTCACTTAATTTTGCTGCTGATCAGATAAACTTTTTCTTGTCTACTTTATGTAAGTGAATCCCTCATTCATTTCTCCAATTCTCCCCTCTCTTTTACTGATATACCACAAGGAAGAAACTTAACGTGGCGCCAGTAAATTATACTGCAAGTAAAGGTTCTTCAAGTATGACAGTCTGAAGAAGAAGCTCGGGAATATTGAGCAGCAAAGCTAACATTTACAGTCGGCACTACCGTCAGGTAATTACATATATTCATGCACAGTCCGGTGCGTGACAACTGACTCGCGGCCGCCGCCAAGTTTGTTTGTCAGAGTCCCGTCACAGAATGTTACTTTGCCCTGGGGGTGGAGGGTGGAAGTGAGGCGTTGGGGGCAAACATTAGTATTTCCTGTCGTGAGTGTTAAACCTTCATAGTAATCCAGAATGAGTGCACTCGAATGCGTGAATCAGCGGCAATTCCATCAAAACTGTAAATTATGGAATCTGAGCTATAGTCATCATACTCGTGAATAATTTTATTATGTTTCTTCTTGCGTTGTTTCAGCAGCCAAATACATTTCATTACCTCCTACTACCCATCGCTGACCCGTAGCTTGAATGGAGACAACAGGACAGTGAACATCGCCCCAAGAAATAGGGCAGCTACCAATACCTCTGTGAAACCCGCGCCGCCAAGGATGCGATAATAAATCACCCTCGCAATGAATCAACCTCGTCCTGAGATGAAATTTCATACAACGGTCGACGGCACCATGGAAAACATACTTAGCCTTCATAATCGATGAAAATCAATAATTAGTATAAGAAGCTGAAGCATTACCGCCACTCCAGGCTGTCCGTGAGCGCCCGCACAACCTGGTCAGCAAACAAATGCACCGACCTCGCCGCTGTGCTCTTGAGCTTCGTTTTGAAGCTCGTCGGCGAGTGGCGGCCGTCAACAAACAAAGAGAACGTAGATCACACCCCTGATCCCTACACACTGCTAACAACCAAAATGCCATAGAGGCCATAGCTCAATCTCCCTCGTGAGATTTAACTGAAGCTGCACTCAACTTGGCAGCAGTACAAACAATCCTCTATGTCAGCTGTCCCGGCCTGCCCTCACTCACAGCCATATAAAATGGCACGCAAGCATGAAAGCACACACACGTTCGTTGCTAATTTTCCTTTAAAAATATTCTCAAGAATATACTTCAAAATTATCGAGTTCATATACTTCGGCACGAGAAAGCTTTAAGAGAAGCTACATATCGACATAAAAGTAAAGCTTCTCAGTTCTGTGCTTCCGAGGATATATTCTAACAACAACACAAATTCAGAAGCTATGCCTTTACGACCTTCATTATCATTCAAGACTTGACTGCTTTCGGAAGCTACGAGCTACGAATAAGACTTTGTACTCTAGTCCACGAGTTGCTCAGCGCCTTTACTTCTTGCCAGATGATAATGAGTTTCCAAGCATATCGTTTCGTGTAAGAAAACAATTGAAGGCATAGTTCTGCATATCCCCATTAATACATAACTTCCTTACACACTACCTCACTATCTTCTCTGCAAGCCAGAAGCTGCTGCAGCCACACCAGTGCAGGCCAGCGCGAGCCGTGTGCTTGAGGGCAGCAGTAGGCGGCCTCTTAGTACGGGAAGTTGGCGCATCATCCTTACCTGAAATAACTATTTAATTTGTCTGCCTCGCCATAGTTCGATGTTCTTACCATTTTGATGCCATTCTCACTCTGAAGATCTTTGGTTGGGTTCTGTCTTAGACAAGTCCTGGTTAGAACTGAGCCTTGCAAAGAGAAGAAAGCGGAGTCTCAGGCGCACACGAGTGCGGAGGAGAAAGAAAGGAGCCAGCAAGGATGGGAGAATAAAAAAGATAACCGGAAGAGAGGGGTAAAAGGAGAGTGAGAGATAGGAGGATAAAGGAACAGGAGCTAGCAGGTAAAAAGAGAGATGAATCCACTCACCAGCGAGGTCGAAGGGCACATACTCGCAGGGCCTGTCGTCCTGGGCAGAGCACTTGAGCACTGCGCCCCCCCGCAGCACCCCCCGCTGGTAGGAGGAGGTGTCGTAGCTGGGGGCACCCACAAGCAACCTGAGGACAAGGTATGAAAAAATTGTATGAAAATAATAGTTGCGCAAAATTTTATAGGATAATTTCAGAAGTCAAAAAAGGTTATCATTTAACCTCTTTCTGCAACTGCCCGGCGCACTTTAGAGTTCAGGTGGCCTGTCTGCTGTGACCACAAGTGTCACACGTTAAAAAAGAAGAAAAATAATATATCAGCCCTGGCAGACCAATAAAAATATATTCAACGGCAAAGGCATGAATAGCGCCATTATCACCTGCGCCTGAGAAGAAAACCGCTTACCTCATCGAGACGCTTACCAATAAATAATCATTCATACTGCTCGGTCTATTTAAGATCATTTACGAGACGATCGAATATAACATAGTATCATATATTTGAATGACTAATAAAAATAATAAATATACAATCAAGTTGAACTAAATAGAGCCTAAAAAATTAGGTGGTCGCAGCCTATCACGAATTAAATATCGTATTTAAATTTCAATTAAAGATACAAGTTTGTGTGGAACTAACGCGAACTCAGAAAGAACGGTAAGAAAAATGCACGGCGAAAAAGAAAAAACGCGTTGCCCACGACATATTTACCGTCAGTGACCTAGGATACATAATAACCTTCCAAGTATATTTCGAACGATTTATTAAATGTTTAAAAGAGTCCATTCTTTGTAAACCTTTTATAAAAAGTAGAAATTGTTTCACCGCCTGAAAAGTATACCATACATACACATATGTCTATGGAGAAGCATTCTCCTTAGAATGAGCGGATAGAGCATTTTATTTCAGGATAATGGGGGTCGGAGAGGAACCTCTGCTGAATGCGACAGAAGTGTATGTTCAGAAAGCGACAAGGTTTGCATGTACTGCAGCAGGCAAGATGGAGGAAGCGCAGATTATCCAGCTGTAAATAGTTAATGTAAATCGTGGACATGATAGGAGAGGTGAAACTCGTATAGCTAGAAACAGTGGGGCTGATTCAACTGATGTTAAAAGAGGAAAAGATGCGAGAGATGCAGCTTGCACAGCTGGAAACGGGGGAGCAGATTGTTCAGCTGTTAATAGCGGAAAAGATGAAGTGCAAGTTGTATAGCTGTTGACAGTAGACAAGATGGAAAACGTGTAGCTCGTACAGATGTAAACAGTGTGGCTGATTGTGTAGCCGTTGATAGTGGGTGAGTCGGGGGAGATACAGCAGTAATCAGGCTGGCATCAGCCTCCACAACCAGGCTGTCATTCCAGGCTGACGAGGCACGAGCACGGCGCCGTGTAGGCCTGACAGCACCGCACAAATTCAATAGGCCTTCGCTTGTTCAGCATGCGTAGATGTAATTTTTAAATTCATCATAGCACGCAGAATTTTTGAGGCTTTCAAGAATACACATGGGAACAACCGCGAGCACAAGCGCAAAAATTGCGAGTGATCTAGTTCATTTAAACCTAGGTAATTTCAAAAAATTTGTGATAAAAACTTGCTCATATTTACCCAGGAAATGTATGAAAAAAATGTTTTCTACATAACTTTTAACAATATATCACATGACTTGGAGCCGTAATACAGGAAACAAAGTCTCGACATTTTTGTAATCTGCTGCTGCCACAATGTCTGACAGCATTGCCTCCTCCTCGTCAGGGTCGAATCTTCGCAAAAAAGAAAAAATACCGTCAAGTTAAACGAGCTGCTGATACGAGCGCACCACGTGGAGGGCCAGTCTTTCTCGAGAAAGTGATGTAGAAGTGCAGCTGCTGATTGATGTGTGCATCCTGGGAGGGGCGTGGGGACTGCGGGTTACGATGGCGTAGTGAACAGGTACAACCGCTAATGCTGGAGCATGTACAGGGCCCGCAGTAGCTGCAACGGGACCCGTAATAACTGTAACGGCTGCGGGAAGTCCCCGTACAGTTGCATTTACAGGACTCGTTTTTGGAAACAAAATCCGTAATAACTACAACTGTAAGGCTGGTTCAGGGGATGTAACAGCTGAACATACAAGTGCTTCAAACCTAGGAACAGCTGTATCGGCTGTTCGTGCACAAACTGCAAAATTGGCTGCAGTAGAGGCTGTAGTAACTGAACATATTTGACTGTAGTTGAAACGCAAGTGATAAGAGTACAAACTGCACCGTCTACTTCCGTCCGTGAGCTGCTCTGCACACTCCTCAGGAGAGAACCCTTTGTGCATTCAACTCGCATGTTCGAGCTGCACACGCTCATTCGCTTTGGTTTGTTTAGACAGTGAACTTTATGCAAAGCTTCAAATTGGAGCGATTTTAATTGGAACAAGTACTCGTATAATTCGAACGTAAATTTAGACCCTACAGATTGTAATTGGAACTTTTGCTAAAAGAAATCCATATTAAAGAGAGAACATTGAATAAACTATAACTGAAATTTCGTAACAACGAATGGTGAACTTGTACGCTTTTATTGGAAGAAGCTGCTTAACTGGACTCGCACTCCCCTTACTCGCTCCAATTAGAAGCGCCACCCGTATATCGAAGTATTAACATTCGTATTAATATTCGTCGTTTTGAATGCGCGTCCAGTGCATCGCCTCGCTGTAAGTTTTGCCGCACCACACCAGGGATGGCAAGATGTGTTTGCACCCGTCACTGGGACACATCACGAACCTCACAGGAGCACACGCGGAGGAGGCAGCGGCCCTCCTGCGGCCGAGGGGGGGCTGCAGGATGGGCTGCGGGGCGCACGGTCCTGCGGCGGCGGCAGCTCGTAATGAAGCTGCGGCAGCCGTAAACGAGTGCAGTAATGCGAGGCAAACGAGCAAACATGGAGACGCTTCCGCTCTGTCGAGGGGAGCGGGGGTTTTTCAGGGGAGGAAAGGCGTTTTTTGAGACGGGGAGAGGTGCGGGTAATGCAGTAAGGGGCTACGAGAACTATAATTTTGCGACGTTTTTGCGGCAACAGGTCAACCCGAAAGGCTCCAGGGACCGAAACAGGGGCAGACGACCGAGGCAGGGACAGGGGACCGGGGCCTTGACAGGGGACCGGAGCAGGGACAGGGGACCGGAGCAGGGACAG
>VOMN01119849.1:0-10001 GCA_014899125.1 Orchestia grillus | reverse complement strand
CTGCCTAGAAATACAGGGTATATAATAAGTTCATAACAAATTGCGGTGCAAGGTGTAGCCACTTTTTGTAGTGTCGTTAAATAAAAATTTTGAGAAATATAGGCCGATTGGTTTTACGTTTACGAATATGTATATATTTTTAAGAACTTTATTTTCTATATTTAGTAATTTTGAGCAAAATCTGCGAAACTATTAATGAACTGTATAAGACAGATAAGAAACCAGGGGCAATTTTTAGACTTCTCAAGCCTCGTGTGCGCAGGTCTGGCGTTGATGAAGTTATGAAATGCCTTAACCCTGGAATGGCAACCCTAAGTCTAAGGTTGGGTGAAGGAGAGACTCTTAATCTTAAATCCAATGAAAAAAATGAAAGGCATACTAGGGGGTATGAGAAACCTGAGGTTAATTAAAGAGACACGATCGCACCTGCCAAGAGCAAGTACTCTAAATCGATCAGTTAGAATACCGTACCTAATTAATCAAACACAGAAAAATTTGGTGAGACCCCAAGGAGAAGTATCTGGAAACTTGCTTTAGCAGCTTTAGTTACCTGCGGTACTATGCAAAATGCACTGAATGAGTTGAAGCTATCACCCTACAACAAGAGGTGAGCTCAACTACTGTCTGAACACAAAAGCAAAAGGTTGAGTCAAGCAAAGCTTCTCGAAAAACTGGGTAGTAGCATTCAGCTTCTAGTGTGGTGGACTGAAAAAAAATTGTTCACTGTGCAAGCGATCCGCGACCGCCAAAATCACCGTATATATGTAGAAACACAGCAAGATATCCCCGTGAAACTACGTCCCGTCCTGCGTCAAAAACCGTTCATAGCAGAAAAACAGGTTTTCTGTCCCAACAGGGCAGAAAACTTCGTTCGTATTCATTGATGAAAGGGTAAAGATAAATCAGCTCACATATCTGATCTTATTGAAGAACAATTTGATTCCCTGGTTCTATAAAACTTTTGGTGAATCTGGAATTCAACAGGATGGAGCCACCTCCCATACGGCTAATTTTGTTTAAAATTGATGTAGGGACAATATGGCTGGTTTCTGTTCTAAGGAGTAGTGGCCTCCTTCTTCCCCAAAATTCAACCCCATGGACTTCAGTATGTTGAAGATTCTTCAGAGTGAAACTTATTCATTCAATTGCCAAAATGTAGATGCTCTTAGGCTATACTTATGCGATGCTGGGAAGATATCTCACCAAAAACTACCCAGGCAACTTGTAGTCACGTTATCGATAGGTTGAAGCGTTTAGTGAACACTAGAGGTAGATATGTTAAATACTGAGAGGAAAATGTGACTGTTGCGTTGTTGTTTTCAATGGAAAAGTTAGCCTTAACATTGCTCTACTGAAGAGTTATTTAAGTAAAGTTTTGTTTACACCTCGTTTGATTCCCTGTACATATATCGTAGCAATTGGTAACTCTTCGTTTACTTTCATGCTCATTTAATCCTGTATGAATCGAATTATTTTTGCAGTGAGACTTTATTTAGCTTTATGCTGGAACTAGTTGTCTTATATACGTATGCATGCGATAAGACTGCATTTATCTTAGTTTCAAAAACCAGGAGCGGTGTTCTGCAATAGGCCCATATACTGTAGTACCACGGGTCCTCCACGGATTGAAATACACAAACTTTGCGTTGAATACTTTTCAAGTCATAAGGCTCGCCATGCTAATTTTAAAGTATCCTTGGCTCTGCACCTGTTGAGAAAGTGAGCTAAACAGGCGTTTGGTGCAGGCGAGAGGGCGGGCGCATTCAGCGTGGTGTGCGCCGACAAGGAAGAAGCGGACAGAGTCATGTCTCAAATTAAGATCCTCATCCGCCCCTTGTACTCCAACCCGCCCATCAACGGTGCCAGAATCGTCAGCACCATCTTGGGAGACGCTGCACTCAGGTAACACTGTAGCCCTGGTCGCTCTTCATGCTTTCTTCGCATCTTTCTGAAATGGAAATCTCAGCCCATCCCTGCGTCTGGTTTGGTCTTGTAGGGGAACGAGATATGCATAGGTGACGATGCTGTTGGTATTCGATATGTGTAAAAATAGAGAGGTATTCTGTGTGTGCCAAAAGTGCCACATGAAATGTGTGTGCTAATATCTAAGTTCGAAACGTGTGTGCCTCTATTGGTACAGAATGCATGCGCTAAATGGTGATACATACACGATGTGTGTACCAAATGGTGTTATGCAAAATGTACGTACCAATAGTGGTACGCGTTGCACGTCGAGACCGCGTTACTTCTAGTGCTGTAACGGCGTTACCATTGTTGCTGGTGACGCTGTGACTCGGTGCGCTGTACTGCAAGTAGCACAGGATGCTGTGGAGGTATCGAGTAGCGCCAATTGAGGCATCCTAACGTAGTAGATAAACTGGACGCTGCCATTATCAAATATTCTAGCTCACAATTTTTGTCGCGTTCAGATGTTATGCATACCTTACCTGCACTGTTATAAAATACACACGGTGTGAAATTTGGCTTTCTTAGCGATACTCATGATTATCAGGTATTGTCAGCGTACCAGTAGCGCGACCTGTCCTATGCTCATAAATGACGGGACTTGCTGTATTCATTCCGAAAATGAATGGTACTTTCCCAGCGTAGACGCGAACTGATCTCCCTCCCTAGCGAGTGCTGGTAATCACTTGCCTCATTAGTACTGGTCCCATGAATTAGTAATTAACAATTCCCTCTCCAATGGTCTGACAGACACTATGGGTGACACCAAACTTATAAACAAACCAATAAGTTCACAGTGTACGACGGTCTCTCTTGGTGTTGGATTAACGTTATCTGCTAGGCAAAATGATCCGCGCCACAGAATATGTCCTGTAATCTCCAGTGTGTGTAGGTCCTAATGCTTCTACTTTCAATTGTGCTTAGTGGGTTGGTAAGAACTAAATTACTCTCGTTGAAACAAGATCGCATTGTATTCTCATGTTGCGTCTGTAAGAAGGCTTTAGTTTATACAAACGTGTCTAAAAAAAATTCACTGTATATAATTCCAGAATTTTGAAACCCAAGCGAATCGCCCGCGTGCGTCACCTGCACGCGGCTAGTATAGAGTGGTTTAAATTTGAAGGGCCGATGTTGGTTTTCATTTTTCAATAAAACACAAATTAGGTTCATAATAAGCCTGAANACCATGGTTCAAATTGAGTTAGTCTGAAATAGAGAAATATATTAAATACAGAAAAAAACTTGACGTTTAGGGGTGGTTCACATTCAAAATCGTCCCTTAAAATTTAACCACCCTTTATAATAGTTGCACTACACTTCTGCATGAGCTAAGTAAATCCAAGTCATCCTGTTCGGAAATTATTGCAGTACAAACTGTGAGGAATTTTTCGGGGGCTCCCCTGTATTTCACTCTCGCTTTGATTAGCCCAATGCACATTTCTCGTGTCGATTGTCTGTTATGCAATGAGTCTAACTGTGCTTCAAGCAAATCATTATAGAGCCAGTCTCCGAAACGGTCGCGAAGAACATGCTTGCCTTTGAGAGCATTTATTTGAGAAGCACCTTCGCATCGTTTCATCCTTATCAAAGGAACGAATAGTCTTAGACTAGATCTTCCATTTCGGGCGTTGAGGCATACATTTTTATGTCAGATGATCGGCCTTGTAAGTCTGTACTCTGAGACCCAGCACCTCGCTGCGCGCCTCTTGCTTGCCAGTTGGATTCTGCTCTGCAGACAACATACCTGGCTTGGCAGTGGTCCTGACCCGAGGTCTCGTCAGACTTCGTTGCTTCACCGTTGATCCTGTAACGGGGAAATTATTTCCGTGAGACGGCTGCGTTTAGTTTCTTGAAAAAGTAGTATCATCTTTAGGATGACGGGTTTCGATATCCATGTAGACGGTAAAGGATTAAGAAAACTCGTATTGTTATTAGTCCGTACGACGTCTCGTTAAGTGCGTATTTCATTTGCTATGATACTCGTATATCACCAGTTTTAGAGTAGCAGCTTGCAAGTTTGATCTTAGGAATCAGCCTTATGGAGTTCTGTGATTCTAAAACCATAGCTTCTTTTGCTCACTAAGATTAATTTTGGTGGGGAACACATTGAATTTCCAAATTTTAATTTCCCGCTCCTGACCTCAGAGCGGAATGGCTTACGGACGTCAAGGGCATGGCCGACCGGATCATCTCGATGCGCACTCAGCTGCGCGCTAACCTCGAGAAGGAGGGGTCCACTCGCAACTGGAACCACATCACCGACCAGATCGGCATGTTCTGTTTCACTGGCATGACGCCCCCCCAGGTATTACTGGGCTCACTCGTGGAGGGTCGTCAGGGCGTACATGATTATGACGCTAGGAACTTAACCCTTTCAAGTCTACTTGGACGTGTTTGTGCCACGTATATTTTCAACACGTCCACTGGGGTGTAGGTATTTTTCTGAAAAATGCATTGATATGGATTGACTACATAATTTGTGCGTGCAACAATGACAGCTTAGTAGTTGGTTGTTAGTCAATAGCGTTTATGTTTGGCACTTGAATCGATATTTTTTTAGATGTATAATGAAGGTATTTTAATTTACCGTGTGAGGAAATGGAGTCGTTTCAAATGCCCTCAATGAGATTTTGTAGCTGTTTGCCTTTTGTACTGCTGAATTAACTCTCATGTTCAAATAATAACGATATTTTTTTATCCAAGTGATGACTGTATTACGGTTGAATTCATGCGAAGTTGTGTGAGGTGGTCATAGTAATACACGTAGTATTTTTATAATGTTAATGTCGTCATAGAAATCACCATTAAAGTTGTCAATAGAATTCTTCAGGTCGCTCCTGTGACACTCAGTGCATCTTGCTTACAAAAAGCAATGAAGGCAAAAGCAGATAACCGGTGCTCACCAAAGTTATAACCACCCGTTTCTGGTGTGGTGTTGCAGGTCGAGAAGCTGACGAAGGAGTACTCGGTGTACCTGACAAAGGACGGTCGCATTTCCATGGCCGGAGTGACCTCTGCTAACGTTGCTTACCTCGCTAAGGGCATGCACGCCGTCACCAAATAGACTACTCGAACTCCCCTCGACTGTCTGCTCAGCAGTGTGTTACTTCTAGGGCTGTAACGACGTTACCGTTGTTGCGGTGCGTTACTTGTGATGCTGTAACGACGTTACCGTTGTTGCAGTGCTTGACTTGTGATGCTGTAGCGACATTGCCGTTGTTGCAATCCGTGACTTGTGATGCTGTAACGACGTTACCGTTGTTGCGGTGCGTCACTTGTGATGCTGTGACGACATTAGAGTTTTCGTGATGCTTTACCGACGTTACAATTGTGGGGAGGTGTTACTTGTAGTAGAAATGTTCTGATTCTTGTAATACCGTAACTACGTTACTTGTACTTACAGACACAATGGTTGCAGCGCGTTATTTTTACTGCTGTAACTACATTATTTACAATTGTTGCAGTGCGTTATTTTTACTGCTGTAACTACATTACTTACAATTGTTGCAGTGCGTTGCTTGTAATGCTGCAACTACTCTTCAATACCGGTAACGCTGCAACGGCAATGCAATTCTTGAAATGCTGTAATGACGTCACAGTGCTGCTATGCGTAATTCGTAATAGGTAGAGTAACAACGCTGTAATTGCCGTACGATGCGATTAGAAATAATTACCAATTACGGAAAACAGGAACAAGTTATTCCTTCAAAATTGACTTGTATTTTAGTTTGTGACCTGAGAACAGCGGTCTAGCTAGTGTTCGTCGCTAGGGCGACTGCACGTTCTTTAAGTTGGGGAGTTGATGTTTTCAGACCATATATTGTTGCTTAAAGGCGCTAGTAGTTCTCCTATTTACAAATTATGTTCTTGTTTTGAGTGGCTTTAACTTGGCAGTACTTGTGGCATTTTTTCTGCCTGCATCGTTAGTGAACGATTGAAGCTAGGCAGCTTTTTAGCTTTTCTTTGACTCGATCCACACGTGGGTATGTTTGTAAATACATATTAAATTTATCCCTATTCATTTGTTTTGTGCCCCCTGTGCGAGAATTTAATGAAAAGTGCTCGTACGTTCTCTTTTCTTAGTTTGTATTTATTGAGAAAAGTCGATCAGAAATTTGACTTCCGTGTTCCGTGAAATTTGAGTTCTAATTATTTTCTTGGGTGGAGAGCTGTACGTATTTGTGCATTAATTTTATTTCTTATTGTGTTCATTTCGTTCAGTAAATTCTGTAAACCATGGTAAGAAACGATGCGATCCAATGAATTATAAACGGAGTGTATCGCTATCACTTCAACTAATTTCAAGAAAGCTTGTACATTTAATCTTGTTGAGCACGCGTCTGTCTGCCCAGCGTGATAGACAACACTCTCTTTGTGACATTTGATGGATGTCTAGTACAGTTCTCAACTGTGTGCGAATTATGTTACCCTTGCGTATGTGAAGACTGAGGGAAAGAGTGACCTTGACTTGCAGAATGAATGCTTCTGATCATCATAATTTGTTCAGTGAACCTGTTTTTGCGATGAATCTGGTAAATGGACTCTGTCAGCAAGACTCTGCCTGTGTTGTTGAAGTTAAAGTTGAGAGTGGTGCGGATTTTAATACATCTGCACGGAAATAACGGAAGAGAAACAATTTCTAAAATCCATACATGTGCACCGCACACGCACCCATACTGAAACCAGATCTTCACTATGGAAATATGATCCCATTATATAAAACACTTCGATATTTGGGTATGACAATAGACCAAAAGCTTACGTGGAAACAAGACTTGTTGGATCTCAAAGTGAACTGTCAATGCAGCCCATCTGTCCTTCGCGTTCCATTGAGACGAGAGCGGACCATGCAACTCCGCTGGGACTCGATCGAGCCTTAGTAAGATCCAGAATCGACTACGGCTGCATCGTCTGACTACAACAGACCGCCTACTGCAAGTATTGGATCCAACCCACATTGATGCCCTTCGCATATGTACGGGAGCGTTCCGCTCATCACCAACGCTGAGTCTCCTTGGCTGAAACTGGCGACCCTTTGCTCGTTGTGCCAACGATTGATGATGCAAGTCTATACGCATATAAAAGCGCTACATCGATCGCCTACCTATACTAGTGTGCATCGCGCCCCCTATATACAAAGCAAACTTGCTGAGCTATGCCCGACGCACTCATGAGTTAATACGCGCATACCAGATTCCTCCACTGTCTGTCATGGCACTACCGTCCTTGCGACCGTTATATTGGCGCATGTCTTCAGCTACGATATGCCCAGGTTTCAAAAATGATCCAAAAACTGTGGCCGCATCACCCTCGAACTGAAGGCATTATTCTTGAACCATGTAACTCGTAGCTGTCAGCAGTGTTACCATGTTTTCGTAGACGGATCCAAGATTGACAATAGGGTGGGGTACTCGGTAGTCTCGACCCACGAAACGCTATCAAAGTCCCTGTCCAGCTTCGCATCAGTCTTTACTGCAGAACTGTTTGCTCTAAAGGAAGCCCTCTGGCTGGTGTGGCGCCTACCCGAGCAACGCATCTCAATTTTTAGTGACTCTTTGAGCGCACTACAAGCGCTAAATACCTTCAACTCGCACCACCCGTTGGTTATTGAAATACTAAAGTGGCTTATACGAATGTCTTCCCGGCACAAGACAATCGAGCTTAGCTAGGTGTCTAGCCATTGTGGCATTGCTGGCAATGAGGCTGCCGATGCTACTGCCCGCGCAGGAGACTCTCTCCCGCTTATCGCATTCCCTACCTCCTGTAAAGATGTCTCTTCTCTTAAATCCTGATAAATATCTACTGATGGAATAACCAGCGGCAGCATAACCAAGCTACATCGAAGAAACTACTATTAACCAAAGGATGGACCAGACCGTGGCCATCAGCGAACTCTTCAAAGAGTAAACATGAAATAGCCTTGTGCCGGCTGAGGATCTGGCACACTCTACTCACGCACCGGTACCCCTATGGAAGCTAACGTTGCGCCTTCCTGCCCAGACTGCTTTGCCCCATTAACAATTCAACATTTCCTGGAAGAGAGTCCTCTACATGACGGCCCTCCCCTCTCCTACTTTCCCAGTGCACGTAATCTGCCATATAAGGATATCATGCGGCTCGTGCTTGCGGAGACTGATGAAGTCGCCTTATATCCTGATACACTCTCCCGCTTCCTAATTGACGCGGGCGTCCTCTGTGATCTGTGACCCACCCGCGATGACCAACGTGCGACTAATACTGGATCTCCCCCATAGCTTTGCCCAAGACCTATGTTTATCTCTCTTCAATTGGTTGGGACATCGGCAATCGTCTCTAAAAGGGTTCCATGGTGTAGTGGTTAGCGTGATGGCCTGACAGCCGAAATGACTAGGGTTCGAGTCTCGGCTCAGGTGAGGCTTTTCACGTGACTGCGGAGTACTTCCTTTCGGAAAAAGAAACATTAAACACACATTCCTCACATCTCTCACCACACCAGTAGTTGTCAGACTTTGAAAACCCAACGATAAAACGTGTTGGAATTAATAAAGGTTCTGTAGGTTCTAGAAAACGGTGGCGATCTGAGGAACACGTCAGCTTACTACAGAATATTTAAACTGTCCGCTTGTTAAGACTGCTGGATTTTCGTGACTGATATGTATAAGATGAGACTTTCGGCGCGTTTTTCTGAAGCGCCAGTGACCCAAATTTTTGTGCCTACCTCTACCACGGATACCACTATCGCAAATACCTCTCTCTCTCTCTCTCTCTCTCTCTCTCTCCGTCTCGATTTCATCCCGCTGCACTAGCATCCATTATTCCCTAGACCTTCGGAGCGATGCAACTTAAGTTCCGCTGCGCTAGCAAACCATGTTACCGGCACTACCACTACTAGTTTCTAAAATGCAAGCGTTCAGGAACGTCGGTTATGCTTTTGAAAAGCTACTGTTGGATTTCACTAGGAATTATCTCCATACGAGTGGCTTAGCGGAACGGTGAAGAAATTGGGGCTGTTTTGGATAATAAATTGGATAATCGAAACCACGGTCTTTTTGGCACTTGACTTTTATATTTGCGTCGTGGAGATTTGGGTCTGATTCCGTGGTTGCTGTACTTCGTGGTGCGTGATTGTATGGTAGCTTCGTGTGTGTATATTTCTTTGGGAACTTTGACGCAGGAGAGAGAGCTTGAGCACGCCAGGGAGGACTTCGAAGGAGGCCAGTAGGGAGCGTTGAATACGATGATACGAAGGACCGAGTGATGCTTCTACCGCGGGGTTCATCGAATGAATCTCGACAATGGCGGCCAGCGGCAGCGTGCTATTTGCGAAAGAAGTGGTTCTTCCAAATATTCAACTCTGACTTGCTTGAAAATAATCAAAGATAATTTTCTAATGAAATACCTTGAGCAAGCTTAAATTAATGTAGAATGCTGTCCAAAAATAACATTTGAATTTTTCGGACACTTTGATGGTGGATAGAGTTTGAGAATTTTTAGAGTTACGTTAAAGATCCTTTAACAGTATCTTACTTCAAAATTGACTGGCTGAGACGTCGTGCTACCGCATGCTACATTCCACTCACACTTGAGTGATTTAGCTAATGAAATCAAATCTATTCTAAGATCCTGTTTCAGCGAAACTTAAATTGCATGCATTGGTCCGGCTTCACAGTTCACACCGATATAATTATCAAGCGTGTTGTGTGAGCAATATATCTAACAGCTCTAATTCTAACCTAATCTCGTGACTGTTCTAGTCAGTCGAAATACATTTAATTTTCACTTATTTAATATTGTAAAATAAACAGAAATTTTAAAATAGGTGAAATATAAAGTCAATTTTATATTAATCTGTTATTTATAAGCTCTACAAAAAAACATAAATTTAAGTTGTGCCAAGTTATAAAGTAATAAATTTCAAATCTGTTAAATAGATGGCATTCTGTAATGAGTAATGAGTACACAAACGACTCTTAAAAGCATGGGAATACTGAAATTGCCCAACCTTCATCAATTCTCGATGGGAAACTTTATGTTCAAAACCATCAGAACAAACGGCG
>VOMN01119848.1:0-21451 GCA_014899125.1 Orchestia grillus | reverse complement strand
TTCCGTGTTTCATTTTCTATGTGTACTGATCCCGGTATCGTGATTGTTAGTGAAGGCTACAGACGTATTTTAGACGTAAAAAAAAGAATGCTAGTCAATGTTATATGCCTTAAGAGCTTTATAGTGAAATTTTGAACGTAGGGAAAAAAGAAAATTGCGAATCGTGGACGAAATGGGCAAGAGAAAGACATGTGACATGCAAAACGATTGAAGAAAAATAGATGACGAGTTCCTAATGAGTATTCAGTTGTTGAAAAACACTCTTAAAGGTAAAATGTGGAATAAATCTCACTACACATGTACATTAGGAAGCTCTAGTGAAGCATTTTGAGATCAGAAAGCAGTGCTCACAAATTGACAAATATCATACATAAATAACTTATCGTTAGGAGTAGACATAAGCTTTAACCTTTGTTTATTCCAACACGTTTTACCGTTGGGTTTTAAATGCCTTACAACTATTGCTGTGGTAGGAGATGTAAGGAACTTGTGGCTTAAACTTCCTTTTCTAAGGGAAGTACTCCGCAGTCACAAGGAAATGCCTCCCTGAGCCGAGTATCGAACCCAGGTCCTTCCCGTTATACGAGACCAATGACATCATTCAGCAATTCTTCATTATAAACACATGAGGAGTTTATATTTTTATTGAGATCATATTTAAGTGTTTATCTTATCGAACTTCATTGTTATAAAAAATTTGTGTAGTAAATATAGTAAGTATAGTAAATATAGTAAGTAAGTAAATAAATAACACTACGATAATTTTTGCGGAAAAAAATGCTCTTAAGTTTCTAAACGTGGCGTTGTGGCACCTATGCGCTTGTTAAAGTTGTTATTGTATTGTTGTAGATCATAGGTGTCTGACTGCCGCCGCCGGCCGCGTTCGGGTTCATCAAAAACCGACCGAAAGCGAAAATTATAGTTTTGTTTGATTCAAGTATTCTGCCCTATTATTTTGAAGTTTTTTATTTTACATGCGTATTAATAGGTTGTTGTTTAGTTAGTTTTGTCATTTTACCTTCACTTCTTTGTTTGTAGATAAAATAAAGGCCTGTAACAATGCTAGAAGCCATCTACAACCTGCCATTCTTAGTGTTTGAAGTGCCAAACTTGAAAATTAGGAAGCCATCATGGCTGGCTATGCCTCAGCCTATGACAGTTTTTACTTTTGTGCTTGTGTCATATTTTCTTGTTACAGGAGGTAAGTACTACCCATACCTGTGTGTACCTACTGTTAGAACACATTGAGCTCTTATTATCACCAATTTTGTTGAAGTATGGAGGCATTTACATTTCAGCTAATTAAAATTAATCATTTTTGTATAATTTTTTTCTAATTATTTGATTTTTAGACTTTCAAACTTTATTTTACTGATTTGCTCTGTATCTGTCTCTATTGAAGTACTCACTTTATTACAGGCAACTACATGTTGAAAGTAATTTCAGTTGTATTAAACTGCAACAAAACCCAGCAAGTCTGAGTGTAGTAGGAAATTGAATGTTAATCATTATTTTATATGTTCATTTTGATTTAATATATAATATAATATAGTTTTATCTATACATATATAGGATAAGATTTTTGTCTTATAAATAAATATTATGCATTTTATTTATTAGAATTAATGGAGTGACAATTATATGCATTGTTTTTTTGTGAAACAATATATTTCCTGAATATTAGGCCATAGGTGTCCCTTTCAAGCTATTTGTCTATCCCACATTTCCAAGATAATAGTTTACTTGTAAGTCAATATTCATATTTTGATTGTATTTAAAGAAAAATCTCATTTGATTCAATAAAATGACTAAAATCATAAATCTGAGAAAAGAGAAAAAATGAACAAGAAGGAAACGTGTCTATCTTCAGAATGCAAAAATTGCCAAATTCAAACCTAACGTAACTTTTGAGCAGTGTAATGCAAGAAACATGTTTAAAATATGCTGTACTTGAGCTGTAATTAATTCCTCAAATGCTACAATTTTGTGATTGGGGAAAATGTTTTACTATACTGGAGAAAGTCCAATGCCATTTGTTATAGAAAGGTATTAGCAGTACCTAATGTAAAATTAGAGACCTAACTAGTGTAATATATAAAATTTACCTGTTAAGTATAGCGTTTTTAGTTTCAATGTGAAAGTTCTACATTACTATTGTTCTCTTCTTTCAGGAATCATTTATGATGTGATAGTTGAGCCTCCAAGTGTGGGATCTACAACTGACGAGCATGGACACTCACGGCCAGTAAGTTTATAAGTTGTAGACAAGTGTCTGTACTGAAAAGGGGCTGATCCCATATCACCTGAGTTATGCTTTAATCAACACTGAATTACATCATCTGAAGGACTAACAAATATTTGAGTAAAAAATAAACATTAACATATCTGTGTGAAAACATAGGAAGTACCTAAATAAAGCAGTTACTACAATAGGGTCTGCCAATACTTGCATGCTGGATGTTTGTTCATGTCCATTATTGTTCAGTATCTTCACTTGTCTTACCCCAAGCTTTTCACTGCACTTTAAGTTGGACCACACTCTTTAAAATCTGATCCAAGCTAATGTTCAGTGATGAAACTAAAGATAATGTAGGAGAAATTCACTGATAAAAATGTGAGCATAATGCTTTATAAAAAGCAAAAAAATTTGATGAAATAAAGGCTAAAAAAAGTCATTTTGCTTGTAGGACTCTAGTTATATGTCTACAGCATTAATTACCTTTTGTTTCTATCTTTAAAAATTTAAAAATTATATAATTCTAGTTTATTTAGCTCTTCTTATATCCAAGTTGCATATAAACACATTTAGGGACAAAATCAATATCTAATGTATAATAATGCATAGTTATATCATTCTATCTTTGTTAACAATAATTTATATTAGCTTTTATATTATTTCATAATAATATTCAACATCTCAAACCTTGACTTCTGTTTCATTCCCTGCACCAAGGTCCCTTACCTATTTCCTTTTGGGCAACTACCTAATTAGCTCTGTGTGTCTTTTGTGAATTAATTGGTGTAAAAATATTAATTTTTATAGTCAGGTTTTGCCGAAGGCCTACTCGCCTCCAAAGTTCCTGATATTGCCTTGTGAGAACATTCGTATTAGAAGAGACTGGAGAACATTGGTAAATTTGACGTACTTGTTAATGAATGCACGGTCTAATATTTAGGTGTTGCATGTCATACACTCACAGTACTGGCCACTAGGCAAACAGAACTTGTATGGAGCTATATATTTATGCCAGATTCTCATAGGAATTTGCTTGAATAGACTGTTGTTTAGCCTGTATAAAATTTCTTTAATAAAGAAGCTGTTTTCAGCTTTTCATTGACCAATAATAGTGCTATTAAAATAGTTATAACCCAATCAACATTAATTAGAGTTTATTTTGACTTAAAGCAGTATAGATTACCGCAAGTAGAACATCTACATTACAGTGTGAGCATATTGTGTATGTAAAGTTTATGTTTACAAACTACTCCCATCATTTTAACAAACCATCTCTTAAGCATTGATGAGATCTTCTTTTGTCTTTAAGTTCCCTTTTAATTTATTTAGTTCTATTCAATAACTACCTACATCACATTCATAGCTAGGAAATAATTTGTGTACATACTAGAGATGCCCCGTACACAGGTGGCGTTCATGGCGTACCGCGTTAACGGTCAGTACATCATGGAGGGCCTTGCGTCCTCGTTCATGTTTGGCCTGGGTGCCCTCGGCTTCATCATCCTGGACCGGACCCACGACCCCTCCACCCCCAAGTTCAATCGTGGCCTCCTCATCTTTGTCGGCTTTGCATGCATTGTCATCAGCTCCTTTGCCTGCTACGCCTTCATGAAGATCAAGCTACCGTAAGTTTGTTGAAACGATTGTTTCTTTAATGCATGTTGGTAATGTGTCGCGCATCTTGTTAATAGTGACCCCAAAAAATGTGAACTTCAAAAAAATTGTAAAAATAGAAAAATCCAACTGAAATAATTTATTGAGAGCAATAGAAGTACTATTACTACTTGTATTTTAAGAGACTGTAATTTAAATTATCAATATTTGCAAATAACGTCTTGTCGATGGTGCCCTCCTCTACCCATGCTTTCTTCGAGTCAGCCCCGGCGGTTCTCACTGATTGAAACAAAGAATTCAACACCAAATTCGTGGCATCTCAGCTGAAACGTTGCAGCAATCGATGAAGACCATGCAAAGCAGTTTGGAAGAATGCATATGTAGTGGATATAATTTTCGAACATTGATCGTTTGGATTACTGTCTCTCAAAGGGCAAATTGTAGTAGCTCAATTGCTGTCAATAAAGTCTTTTTGTTTGATGTTTCCTATTTTTATCGGGTTTTCAAAAGTTCCCGGCCTTCTGTCATCCTGTATTATTTACTTTTTGTGTAACTGACTTATTTTGGTTTCATGTTTTAACCCGCGAGTAATTTCTTCGACTTTTACGTGCACTGTATAATTATTTGGCAGTCAACCTAGGGGGAAAATGCTGAGAGTCCTGTTTGCTATGTGCTTTGCAAACGACGTTCATTTGTTCACGGATAGAAATTCGTAGTCGTAAAAAACATACCAAAGCCGTTCTAATGAGCAGTTATGGTTATTTATTCTCATGTATTCTAGTCTAATGACTTTTCATGACGCGTTGTTTAGGTGTGTATTAACCTTTAGAATATGTTCCGAATCTGCAGAGGGCTTTACAGACTTCAGCCTTTTTGTTTATTTGCGTGTATGCCTCAACTTGAGAGGACGATACTGGACCCAGGTTCCTTCACTGCCATAGCTAATGCGCCTATTTTCGTGCAGGGGATACCTTCAAGGATAACAGCAGCGCTGGAGACGCGTCATGGTGTGCGAAGGCTGCATCAGGAGGATTCAAGCCATCGAGCCCCATCCTTACAATTCGAGTCAAGTATTTGTGTGGCGTCTTCATTTAATTCTATTCTCAGTTCTTATTCGACAGACTTGCGTGCGATGAAAGCTGTTTGTTCCTCCTAGACGTTTTGCTCAATCGTGTAATATTCTCGTTAAATGATGCACTAGTTTGTTTTTTCGTCCAAAATCCGCATCACCGTTGAGATTTGCTTTAGGTTCAGCTACTAATAGTGCAATATGAGCTTTGAGATGCTGGCGGAGAAGGGCATGTTATTCCGATTCCGTATTGAATGTGGGTACTGTTTGCCCTGCATTCGACTCAGAAAGAACGCACGAGTCCCATTGCTTGAAACGTAGTGGCATTATTGTCGGGTTGCATTGTAATCGTGTGTTACGGGCCTAAATGGCTTGATTTTATCGAGGATAACTCTGTTTGAAACTCGAGTTCGTTACAGCGGGGTTGGAACCAACTGTTGCGTATTTTGTATTAGAAAAAATTTGCCAAATTTCTTTACGTTACTAGTATTTACTTGAAGTTTCAACACGGAAGAAATATCATTGTTAGCTCCACAATAGCTTGGTTCGAAGATAAATTTTTAATATTGTTGCTTTATACGGAGGTGATTGCAAAATCGTAATATTTTCCTGCACAAAATAATTGTAAGTTTATTCTTGGCAAATTCCAAATAAATTCCGTTTCTTAAGCATTTATTTTAGTTATCAGATAAGCTTTTGATTGTTCAATAGAAAGAAGTGTGGTCGCGGGAATTTTTGAAGTTTTCAACTTTTCTTAAAAATTTGTTTTCTTGATTCCGAGGAACAACCGTTAAAGGGTTAGGTAATTGGAAAAAAGTGATTTTCTTCTTGATTAAGGTATGTGGGGGAGGAAGAGAGAGGAGGGATTGACTATGTAACTTAAAATTGACATCTCTCGTCACAGTTACTTTGATCACCTTTTTAAACACAAGGGAAATTTAGGAATTGAAGAACTCACCAGGAAATAAATTTATTTTACAAATGTGCCATGAAAATGAGCAAGGACAAGACGTCACGTTAGGTTACAAAGAAAGTCCGCAGTCGCGGATGTGCAAAATTAGCCCCACAGAATTGGTAGGCGTAAATAATTCAAACATTTTTCTGGCATAGGCAATGAAATGTCCCTTTCACTCAACTCATCAACACAAGGATTCACAGTGGGAATAAGCAACTTCAGATCTCTTCCGTGAGTAATATAGTCGTTCCCTGCAAGGATGTCAACATCCGCTGATTCAACAAACAAATGTTTTATTTTCTTCTTATAACACGCCGTGTTGCATCGTGTGACACAATTACCTTGTGGTTTTTAATGCTTGTTCTAGTTGGTCCGTCCATGAGTAGGACGGCTATGGTAGTAGTGGTGGTAATTTTGTGCTGGTGCAGCGGGACTAAAGCCACATCGCTCCGGAGGTCAAGGAAATGCTGGTTGCTCGCGTGGCGGAACTAAATGACGGAGACGAGAGAAAGCTCCGGGTGGTAGCAGCATCCGCGGTGGAGGTAGGCAATTTGGGTCACTGGCGCTTCAGAAAAATGTGCCGAACTTCTCATCTTATATATAACAATCTCAGTAGATCACTAGGTCGGTCACGATGATCCGACAGTTTAATAAGAGCATAGGCAAGCTAAATATTTTATCAGACTGCTAAAGTATTCCCCAGATCGCCATCATTTTCTAGAAACTTTTTCAGTTTCCATCCAATTGAAGAGAGACAAACAGAGGTGTAGGGCAAAGCTATGGGGAAGATCCAGCATTAGTTGCACGTTGGTCTTCGCGTGTGTGTCACAGAGGACGCCCGCATCCTTCAGGAAGCGGAGAAGTCGATCAGGATTGGAGGCGACTCCTCGTCTCCTCAAGCAGGAGCCGCACGATATCCTCGTATGGCAGACTACGTGCACTGGGAAAGGAGGAGAGGCGGGGACCGTCCAGTAGAGGACACTCTGCCAGGATATGTTGGACTGTTATGGGGCAAGGCAGTCTGGGCAGGTAGACGCATCGTCAGCTTCCATGAGGTAACGGTGCGTGAGTCGCGTGTGCCCGATGCTCATTTCCTGCACCCTTCTTGGCGAGTTTGTTAGCCACGGTCTGGTCGAGCCTGCGATTATTCGTAGTTTGTTGAGCGCAGCTCGGTTACGCCACTCGTTATTCCAGAAAGAATAAGTATTTTTCCGGATTTGAAAGTAGCAATAGTTATAGGAGAGGGGAGGGAATGCCACAAGTGGGAGAGAGACTCCTGCACGGGCTGCAGCATCTGCGGTTTCCTTGCCAGCAATGCCACAATGGCTGGGCACCCAGCAAAGTTTGACTGTCTTATGCCGGGAAGACATTTGTATGAGCAACTTTAGTATTTCAATAACCAACGGGTGGTGCGAATTGAAGGTATTTAGCGCTCGAAGAGTCGTCAAAAATTGTGATGCGTTGGTCGGGTAGGCGCCACACGAGCTGGAGGGCTTCCTTCAAGGCAAACAGTTCTGCGGTAAAGACTGATGTGGAGCTGGGCAGGGATTTTGATATGATGTCGTGGGTCGAGACTAACGAGTACCCCACCGTATTGTCAGTCTTGCATCCATCTGTGAAGACACGACTCTGCTGATAGGGCTTGAAAGTACATGGTCCAGGAATAGTGCCTTTAGTTAGGGTGACGCGGATGCAATTTTTGGGTCATGCCTGAAACCTGGCGTAGCGCACCTGAAGACAAGCGCCAATATAACGGCCGACAGAACGGTAGTGCCATGACAGACTAGAGTAGGAATCTGGTAGGTGCGTCGGGCATAGCTCTGTAAGTTAACTAAGTGTATACAAGCACGACGGCCACTTGTATAGGTAGGTGATCGAACAAGCGTTTTTATATACATATAGAACCACATGATCAATTGTTGACGGCGCACAGCGAGCGGGGGCCCTCCAGCTTCAGCCAAGAGACTCGGTATTGGTGATGAGCAGAACGCTGCCGTACAGATGCGAAGGGCTTCGTTGTGGAAGGGCGTCTGTAGTAGGCGGTCTGTTGTACAGCCGTAATCCATCTTTGGTCTTATTAAGGCTCGATAGACTCGCAGCAGAGTTGTACGGTCTGCTCCCCAGTCGCAGTGGGGCAGGACGCAGCGGACAGATAGGCTGCGTTGACAGTTCCCTTTGGGATCTAACAAGTGTTGCTTCCGCGTAAGCTTTTGGTCTATTGCCATGCCCAAAGATAGGAGTGTTTCACGGAATGGGATTGTAATTCTAATAAGCCAGAGATCTGGTTGAGTGTGGGTGCGTGTGCGGTGGATATGACGGCGCACGTTTTGGCGGCTGAGAGGCGGAATCCGAGAGAAGTTGTCCACGCCTGAACTCTGTCCATCGCGCTCTGGAGGGGACGTTGGAGGGCCGCAACATCCGCGGTCGATGCGAAGATCATGGAATCGTCCACGTATAAGGAGCATTTAAAAGAGGGCGGAACGCAGCAGAGCTGGGGTTTATCGCCAGAGCAACAGGCAGCACGAAAAGACGCTTCTCTGGGGCACGCCCTTAGCTGGTCATGGAAGTCAGAGAAAGAGCTGGCAATCTTTGTTCGAAAGAGTCGCGAGGTAAGAAAATTGTGCACGAAGTACGCCACATTACTACCGATTCCAGTATTGTCCAAGGCTTTGAGGATGCCGTGGCACTATGTGGTATCGTACGCTTTCTTGATGTCGAAGAAAACGCTGACTGCAACTTCTTTTCTTGAAATAACTTCTTGGATGTCGGTAGATATCCGAAAAAGTGCGTGCTGTGTGGATAGCATTCGGCGAAAGCTATACAGGTTAGAGAAATGGTGTGACTACTGAAGATGGTGTAGGACGGCTATAGAGCGGTTATTTGTTGTAACAGGTGTAGCACTCTATGCGGAGGACGGCTGAAGATTACTTGGAATTGTTCCAGGCATCATTCAACATCAACAGCCTGCTACATTAGCAGGCACGTCCGCTCGGAAAGCTCATCCCAATAACCGACACCTGAAGCCTCATTTAATCAACATTTGAGAGCTGCGTTGCGGGTGCGGCCCTCACCAGCAATGCGCCCAATAGGCGTCGCGTGTTCACCACTTTTTGTTCGACTCTACATGAGCTCGTCTTGTGGACGCACTGAGATTACAAGTTCCGCACTGAGATTACAAGTTCCGCACATCGCGAGCTTCTGACAATGATAATTATAATATTAATAACAATTGCATAAATGAATTATCTAAACAAGTAACTCTCCAATAAATAACCGTAGATTAAAGGTACATAAGTTAAGCTTATGATAATAAATACCTTCTACTAGTAAGCATAGCATAAATGTCTACAGAAAGCTCAATTTAAGTTCAAAGCTCGGGTAATGTTCTCATTCAACATTAATAACAAAGTTGATTCAGACAAACTATTGTAATTCTTAAAATTTTCGCTAGTATAAGCTCAATCGAATATTACTGTTCTATTCTTTCATGGAGATTATATAAGCAATACGACTAATGATGAGAGCTTAATTAGCAAGTAAAAAATCAAATTTGAAATAGACCTACAATACATTCAAAAGCCAATCAAGCCTCTGACTTCGACGCACCGGTTTATTCTTTCCAGACAAGATTATTAACTCAATGTTCACGATAACGATGCGATATGACTTCTCGCCCCATCAACAAAATCAAAATGCGTGTTGACCGTTCCTATGACAACGGAAATCAATGGTAGAATATTCGCATATTCATACACCCATATTATTCACACAGGTTTTAGGCGAGACACCAGCCACAAAAATTCGGTCACAACCCAAAAGCCTTCGGTCATTTGTGTCCGTCTAACAATCCTACGGACCTTCCATCCTGCGTGCTGAGGACTACAGAACAAGTGAAGGACTGCGCCCTAGAAGGCCACTAACCATTCTTTGTTGTCTCTGATGTACACCTACACCTGACTCTATTTCCTTCCCCATCACTGGCGGTACATTGCAACATTAGTGTGCCTCTACGACACCTCAGTGTCCGCTGTCACGGCTTAGCAGCCTCTTCGACGCCACCCTATTTTACTCGTCTCCAGACGGCGTCCACACTCGCCCGAGAGCGCTACACTCGTTGACGACCATATGGACTCGTCATACAATTCCATGAATACTCCACGTCTACTTATGCCTTCACGCAATTGGAGGCGCACAAATAAATGTGACACTGCTTGAAATGTAGTCTCGAATTGAACTGACACCAGCCAGCCTCTCAAAAACAACAAGTGAATCAGATACAGGTAGAGACTTGAATTTCATTAGAAAAATCACGAATCCCGTCAACTGTCGAGGAGCGCAAGGCATCCTCAGTGTGGCATTATTATTATTATTTCTAATTTTTATTAATTTATTATATAATTTATTTTGTTATAATTATTAGCAATCCCCCACAACTGAACGATTTATCTGCATTACAATCATTTATTTCGCAAAACTTTAGATCTCTGTACCCTCCGAAACTATACAAGTATCAAAATATGAATATAACTCGGAAATAGAGCGCAACACTGCAGGCAAACCGTGTACCCACCTCAGCTTGGATGTATCGGTAGGACCGTCGGGCGGCTCTACAAATAGCGATATTAGAACACACCGAGCTGAGCGTGACCGACACTATTATTTGGTAGCGCTTCTTCCCCCTGTCACGTAATAAGCATTGCATATTTGAAATGCGACTCAAGACTTCGATTGTGCAGCAAAAGAGTAAATGCTTCAATTAGAAACTGGCCATATTTGTACGTGAAGTAGAAGCACAAATTTATTACCCTTTCAAAGCTCAGTCGTGCCAAACCTTCATTGTTGAAATATTAAAAAATTAAATTAAATGAATTTCATAGAAGACATGAACAATACAACTAAATTTGGGAGACGATGTACCGTGAAACAGTTGCTGTCTTAGCACAATATCACTTGAGCTATCACCTTATAAAAGAATGAAGAATCACCTCACACCCTCAAAGTCTCCACTGCACGTTCCCTAGTGATCGCAAGATCGCTACGTTACGTAGTTTTCGGTGCCAGCCAAGGTTTTTGCCTACGAGTTCAACGAACCTTTTGAAACGAACAACTCTGCCTTGATAGATACATGACTCAATTTGTGCTCACGACTGCAGGGTAGAGCTTTGGGCAGTCTGTGCGCTTGAAAATGATACAGTCACAAGCAGAAGCCTCTGTACAAGTCGGTGAAAGCTGAAAGCTAGCTGGCCAGCGCGCAAGTCAAATAGAGCGTCATATAAGGTGAAATAGACTAGAATATAGAATAGACTCACGACAGCACAGGCACGCAACCAGAACTCTCAACGTACACAAAATACAACATTACACGACTCGAGACCTCATTAATTTACAATGCATCTAATCAAGTGATGCTTCTACGCTACAACCATCCTCGAGAGAACTCCAGAATTAATTCAGCTGCAAAAACGCTACTTCCTTTTCTACGTGATTCCAAACTGTACCTACGATTGAGCTTTGACTACCAAACCGAACGGAGACCAAGATTAGCCGTCTAATTATACATTAAGTATATACAGTACAATTTCCAACACTGTAAATTTTTCGCACACCTGTAACCTTCCAACAGTTGGGTAGCGAAGCAACAAGAATTACCTCAACTCATCGTCAGAGGCAAACATTCAGTGTCCATTTAAAATTGATACCTTCCGAAAGTGACCTAATTATCAACTACGATGGTCCATCCTGTCCACGAGAAAAATCATTAAGCACTAGCTCGTATTTTTTTATTAACTTTGAACGGATGGTTTTTGCAAGAGCAGGTACAGGAGAACGCCTCGAGCAAACATTACCGTTCATGGTCATGCATAGCAATGAACGGCAATGGAGGGTCCATAGCCACATCACTCTCCACGGGACCTCTGACCTACACAGACTGAATTTCATTCTCAACAAAAAGTTGAATGTCTCATGATTCCGTAGTTGTTAGGACATTTGTTGTAAATTTACTTCGAGAGATTTATATTTATTGAAGTAGCGAGCTTTCGAACAACGACACGTTGGTCTCCCCTCAGTGCAAGCGCAATTGACCAGAAGCAAATTACATTTGAGGGGAGGCGCCCAGGCCACCTGTGCCGGTCCTGGGCTTTCGGTAAATTTCGTTTGCACTCAATGGAGACCATTGTGTCGTTGGTCGAAAGCTCGATATTTAAATAGATATGATTCCCAGAAGAAATTTGAAATTAAATTACCTATCAACAAACAGGCTGAACTGTCTCAACTTCAGAAAACAATCCATGCAAGTAAAACTCTTCGACTTGGGGACAAGATTTTCGAATTTCTCTTTTTTCCGCTGCACGCGCGAAGCAGGATATAATTTCTCTTTGGTCGCAACTTTCTCGTGGGAAGAAAGTTTGTGAGTATATTATTCTTACTTCATCAAAAACTTGAAAAAAAAAATTCCGACTTGAAAAAGAGGGAAACATCTTTCCTAATTCAACACGGCCGATAATGCCGATAATTTGTAGCGACGTGTTCTATATCGTCACTTAGAATGCACTTGCTAGTCAATTTCAGAAGGATTCTTCTACTGCACACTTCATCTTTTCTCCGACTCTCTCTGATTACAATAAATGGAAGTCTCGGCGATAAATTGAAGCAAAGCTGACTCGAAACTGGGGCTTAGAAATGCTCTCGAAACGTTTGAACATCACAGACCTGAGTTAGTTTAGGAAAGGCTCCCACTGCTAACCAAACGCGTACCTGGCATCACTGCCGGACACTAACAAGTTCTATAAAAATGCCTCCTAAAATTCTCTTCTAAACGAACTTGCACTATTGAAAACAAGAACTTTATGATAACGTTTCCACTATTGTAAAGGAAAGCTAACCCGATCAAGACATACGGAATTTAGTGCTGGCAAAACGTTCCACAAGTTTCATTCACCACGTGTACGAGAAGAACGACAGGCACAAGAAGGTTTTCATTAGCCTTTTAGGACCTAGCACAGTCGAGAATGATGGACATTGGAAATAATACTGTTTGGTCATAAATTACCATCGTTTCGTTCAAAACTAGGGTGGATAGGCCCACACGTGCGTAAAATATAAACGTCTTCATTCGCAATGTTTCGTTCCTATAAAAACTCGGTCGTTTTCGAGTTTTGAAATGAAAAGTGATACGGCGTACGATTTACAACACAAATTGAACTCATTCCACGGCCTTGATGGGAAGAATAAACGACAACTCCTTACGATGCTAACGTGGAATGAAAAGTACAAGAACCACACGAGCCAGACTTGAAGAAGTTACTATAAAGAAGTTATTCATTGAAGAAGCCAGACTTCTTCAATGCGCACTTGAAGAAGTGCGCATTGACGGCGACTGAGCTCTCCATGTAAGCAGGTCAACGAGTTCGGTGGCGCGTAAAAGATTTTTCCCGTAATTAACTTCGTGGAACAAGTGCTCTTATAGGAAATTAAGGTACGGTACAGTATGGCACTTCCACCTAGTTACGAGGGCGCAGGGGGCGCGTCCCCACACGTCAGGGGCAAGATGCTGAGCGCGTCAGCACGAGAAAATAAAATGGGAGAATTTGAGAACCGAGTAAGATCTCGGTTATTTTCTGCACCGAGGAAGGACCAAAAGTATATACACACATAGTAAAATATTTGAAATTCGCGCGCACAAACTGAAAGGCAACAATAACACATGAGAGTTACATCAAATAAAGTACTACATAATCAGCTACACAAGTATTGGAGAACACACCGCGCTTCGCTATGCTATGGGTACTGACGGTTACTGACGTGTTTCAGGTTCAGGAGAAAGATGAAGCGAGGGCTCGCAAAAACTACTCATTATTGAAATGGTAAATTAGGCCCTGTAAAAAGGGGAAAACGCACCAACCAAATATTTCAGTTCACTTGTAGTACCATCAAGCAAACTGACCCAACACGACCACAAACAATGACCAGAAGGAAAGAATGGAAAACTACACAAGGAAGAATAGCACTCGAAGACTTCAAGAGGAAGCTCAGATTTTGGCATAAAAAAACAGAAGGCAGAGAAAGTTCACAGCGCAACACCAAGCGCTTTCTCAATAAGAAGGTATCTTTGAAATTTCCTTATATTTATAATATTTAGATTCAAACAGATCTGTAAATTGAACTAATGTAACAAATCCTTTTACATTTTAGCAGACAAACCTGTTTTAAGCGACACACAGACAGCATATCCATTATACTTCTCTTAATTTTAATTTTCTTGAGAAGACCATTTCTTTGTATGAAAGTTTTTTTTAGTTTCTTCCAGATGTCGAAAATGACCTTTATGATCGAAACTTTTGTTCATTTTTCCTTTTTATTAGAACAATAATTCTAGCTAATAAATATGATAACTTGCAGGCCGTTTTGCTTGCTCTTGTCATCATGGAACTGCAAAAGACAAACAATAATAATGCTCCGAACTAACGTGACGAAGACTAACTAAACAGGGTATGAAATCGTCTCATCATTCGAAACTGCAGTCTCACAAATGAAATTAAGATTTAGTGCAGTCCTACAGCAAGTTACCTTGTATAATCCTCAAAATTATTCAGAGGAATCAGCATGCTAGTGTGAAATAGCAGTTTGTTCTACAACTTCTTTCACGTCCCTGAGAACGCACTTTATTTACCACATCACTTTCTATAAAAAGCTCTAACATAGCAGTTCCTAACCAGCCAATGAAATTTTCTTAAACCTTTATCAAGCTAATTTAAAAACAAACCCTTGTTTAAACAACTCACAATCAATAATAAGAACGAACTCTGATACCTCATCTAATCAGTAGTCAGGCATTGGTCCAAACAAAATTTTCTTAAACCTTTATCAAGCCAATTTAAAAACAAACTCAGAATCAATAATAAGAACGAACTCTGATACCTCATCTAATCAGAAGTGAGGCATTGGTCCAAACAAAACAGAACTTGGCCAATCAACACCTCATTTATCATACAACTGCCCAGCTCAAGCATGCCCACTGGAAAATTGAATATTCAAATACCGTATGAGAATGATCAACTGCAGGTAAAGCTGGCCCACGGCTGCTGTGGTGGTCCTTGTAACTCATGATAACGACTTCTACAGCGCCACCACCCAAGAGAAAACAGGAAAAAGGGTCGCACACGAAATGAACACGTTTTCATAAGTTGTTGGAACTTATACACCGACAGGTATATATCGTATATACATATATTTAGTTAAAATTGAAATTAAATTACATGAACACAAAGAAGAGATTCTCAAGCTGCAAATACAAGAATTCTTAAGGAGAATTTAGTAATTCTATTGGAGCACTTATACTACTTTATCGTATTTCGACTCGCGAATCTCACAGGCCCGTCCGCCACTCTGGGAGCACTGCAGAGCGGACTGCACCAGGGCATGAAGGCGATAAAATAAAGCGTGCCATGAGGACGTCCAGCCTGGAGCACTACCCCAGATTTGGTCACGAGTATTTCAGGGCTTTTGAGGAGAGTCATGCCCATCACAAACATCGACGATGGCCGACTCCGTCATTGTGAGTAGGTTCATCAGTAGTCATATTAAGAACTGATCGTCTGTTTAAAATATACACGAGTTTTCACTCATCCGAAATATAAAGCGCACGTAGAAGAAAAAAGTTAAACAGAACTATAAACTATACGGAAATTGCAAAAATACGTATACCACAGTAAATCATTTCGGCTGCTATCAGAAATCCATAGCCAGTGGAAGTAGAGCATCACAACTCGGATAACCTACAATGGCAGAGTAACCTAAATTGAACATGCTATGAATGGTCAACAATAAACTATCGCTAATTCATACGGCAACAACACGAACACAAACGTTTGCTCCCTAAACAATAAAGTCAAGGGTTTCAGGTGCACACCGTATTAGATGAAGTTATCTCCACGAATTGCTCAGTCAAATGAAGAGGTCAATGGTCAGCTCGCGAGTAGAGACCATCTATGTCAAAGAAATAAAAACACTATTTGAATACCAGCTTCATGTACAACAGATAACCTAGAATGAATGTATGCTCAAAGCATTCGTCCTGCATTAAGAAAACTAATCCCACTAAAATTCTGAATCATATTAAAGCCTCGTCTCATTTTGTACCTAGAGTTGTAAAGAATGCCCAAAATTGACAAATGAAATGCACAAGCGTCTGGAATAATCACAGCGTGAAACAAACATTGAATTAAGTGAGCATCTATTCTCACTCTCATATGTCCTGCCCATTTAAAAATTATAACTAGCAATAAAAAAAAGCAGCAGAAAATATTCGTAGTTTAGAAGCAACCGTCGACTGGACAATACGCAGCCCACTACTTAGGGTAGAATATTTGTGACTTGCATTCCACACCTTGCCTTAAACTTTGCCACAGACGTGTTGAGCTCGCATGGTTGTATCAACACAAACTTTGTACACAGAGCCAGTAACACTGCAGCTAAACATTTAGAGTTATAAAATCAAGTGTAAATGAGGACAGGTAACCTGACGAGTTCAACATCATAGAGAAAGAACTTTAATCAAGCATGAAAACTGTTGGGATGATTCATCCCTGACACACCTCTATTACTCCTTGACGAAGTACTCCGAGAAGGCCGTCGGTACATTCACACGGTCTGCGTAATCAAAAGTGACCGTGTGAATGCAACAACCATGGTCACGAAATATTTCGGGATAGTTCGCCAAGGAGTTGACCGTTTCAACCCGAAATTTTGTAGTAACAAATTTTGAATGATGCACCTACGCACCAGTCTAATTGAGAGGGTCAAACGTGTTCCATGCGGCACTGACATTGCCCAAAACATGAAGATGAAAGTTCTGTATCTGAGTGCTGTTCGAGTGAGTTACAGTTCCGCATCATGTGATGCACTCGAATAGAAAAAAATCGCATGTTAACAATTTTTGAAGCAAAATGTATAGCATTTAACCTTCAATGTTGAAAGCATTTTGCAATAAGAGAGTAGCTAGTTTTATACGAAAAGTTAGCAAATGAAATGTCCTTAAGAAACGCTATTCTAAAGGAACGGTGGTTGTTACAGGAGTAAGAGTTGTACCGGCCTTTGGATGATCTATTAATCAAAACTAGTCGATTTTCCTCGCGCAACGACTGCCTCCAACAGGACATGATTCACACAGTAAACCTAATGCTACAACGGAAATGTTTAGTCATGCTTCAGTAACTTAATCTTGTGTATAAGATTCTACAATGGGCAGTGGAGCTGAATTCGTACGGTCAGTATAACTTAAACTAGAGGAGTACACACGATATGTGTGTGCATACTTAATGCAGTCACAATAGGTAATAATGCAATCACAATAAACCGTCGCTAGAACAAAGACAGGGAAACAGAGACATTGAAAGGAATACTTGTGAGTATTATAATGAAGACGCTTCTATAGCTTTCACAAAAAATAAGCGTTTGGAAAAGTCAATAAATTAAATACATAATCATAACACTGAACAAAGGAGGATACTGGCTCCTCAAATAATACCCTTACATAAAGGAACGAGATCAAAGCACTATCACTAACTCAGCCAAACTTGGCGGCCTCTACTGCACACCTCTCCCCACGACGCAAGAAACGTAGAGGCGACGCGTGTAAGAACGACTGGTCAATCACAGTAAAAACAAGTACTGTCACTTTAGACACCAGACATACAGAATCAACTCATCAGAAACTATATACTTTACTCGACTACGGAGATTCACGCGTGGTTAGCCCAATACCGCCAAAAAGAAAAACTTACTTGTTCACTTGTAACTTACTTACTTGTTAATTACTTGTTCACTGAAAACTTCATTGTAGAACATGGAGAAACTCAAGATATTCCCTCAGCGCGCACTCAATAGAGAGACAATAATTCGACTTTGTCTTCGGTGCTGAACCTGAACAATTGAACGCAGCTACTGTCTTCGAACAGCTACTAACCCCAACAGCAAGCATGCATGTTGAAGTCATTAAATTCATTACCACGTTACCAGATTGTTTCGTAGCGCAATAGCCGAGCTCACCGACACCAAGACTATCGAGACGCGCCGATTTGGAGCGTGAGGTCGTTGCTGCCTCCCGCCGACATGTCCGAGTAGTCCCGTCGGCTCCTCTGCCTCTCCTCCTCGTTGACGCGTTTGATGAGCAAGTCGAGTCTGTTGAGCAGGAACTGCTTGTCGTGGCCCTCCAGCACTAGCTGATCCTTCAGCATGAGAACGAGCTGCTGGTTGGCGGCGGCCACGGCGTAGTAATAGTAGCCCGCCAGCGACAGCAGCACGATCGAGGGCACAGCAAAGCCAGCGGTGCCAAGGAAGAACACCACCGACTGTACCCACTCGGGAAGTTCTGCAACACGGGGGGGGGGATGATGATGTATGTTTAAGGAAACAATAATCGCTTGTAAATCCTAGCTTTGAGATCGTCTATAATTGGAATTTGAGGCTGGTCGACTTAACTCGTGTCTAAGTTTAAAAGGAGCATTTTAGGACAAAGTAATAACCTATGCATTCCGTGTACGAGGTAAAGTCTATGCTAAACCTAACGACAAAATCAAAGAGTCAGCTCACCGAAATATAATCAATGAATAATCAGACCAATGAAGTCGATTAAATAATTATTCAGCTTATACCGAAGAATGAATGGTATAAAATACGGTACCATGCACTGATTTAGAGCATGGGTGCCAGTAGTGACCTAACACGAGTCTGTTTATTCTCATCCACACTATTGAACCTCTTGCTCCAATTGTAATTTTGCTGTACATTCCCAGGCGACTCGTGCAGGCTAATCAGTTGTAGTTGTAGTGGTAGTGAAAGCAGCGCNTAACCTACCTCTATTGCCTATGGCCTATCCTATGCCCCCTGAGGGGTCAGGCTAATCAGGTCACGCTCTATCACTTCACCTCAGCGCAAGATGGTCGATTCCGTCCACACTCAAACTCTCGATAGCGATGTGTACCTAAAAGCTCATGGACCAATAAGGTGACTCTTCGATGGACTGGTACATTGTAGACGCTTAGGTCGCAAACATGCATAACAGTAACCTATACTATAATATGTATGTACCTCTGAATTCCAGAGCTACTAAATACATCCACTCAAACCACGGTTAGTCATGTACTGTCTTTCGTTTCTGATTTCAGATAATTAAATAAACTGTCTTCTGATACTTCCATTCCAACATACCTCTGTAGCACTTCCTAATGTACTCCATCTTGAAATTTCTCGCATTTCTCCCTAGTTTATCAATCTAAAAGAAGATGTACCAAACATACACTAACCAGAAGTAAAGCGTCAGAATTTTATTTGACATATCATCAATGAAATGACCCAAAA
Source organism: Orchestia grillus (assembly GCA_014899125.1). Classification (NCBI taxonomy): domain Eukaryota; kingdom Metazoa; phylum Arthropoda; class Malacostraca; order Amphipoda; family Talitridae; genus Orchestia; species Orchestia grillus. The sequence continues at coordinate 2,218 of VOMN01119848.1, read as the reverse complement.
TGTCAACAATAGAAGTAGATGCAAATTGCTTCAAACATTTACGTATAAGTTACCTATTATTTAAGTGATGATTATTATTTTTAAGAGTTAGTTTAAAGTTCCCTATCCACATGAAATGTGATCCAGAAGGACCGAAATGTATAAATAAATTATTTGTGGGCTATTTTGTTTCCAAGTTTCTTTCTCTCGAACGTCAAACAAACAAAAAAAAACGTGAAGTTTCATAGAGGTACAAGTGTTTAGTTTGCCATTTTCTGGTGGATGTGAAATTTCGTGCCTGTTAGTCTCTAACACCCTGTTTAGTACGAATTATAGAAAACGGAGAACCTATGCACATGGTGTGTTCTCACACAGGATCCCATGTGGATAGAAATAGCAAATTAAGAATGAAAAGAAAAAAAATAAGAATGAAAAGAAAAAAAAAAAAGATAGCGAAAAGGTTTGAAAATTGAAAGAAGCAAATTGGACCCAAAAAGTAGAAGTCCCGACGGCCTACCTATAGCTGAGGTAACCTAACAGTGCCCCTGGGGTCGCCAGTTCCCATAGCACACGATAGGCAAACTTAACCAACCTAACCCAATTACCTATCGAATGCACCCTGAGTGAATTCAAGTGATTTATTCAGCGCGTAAATATATAAGCGCAGGAGCATGCAGTAACAGAAGACACTCACCACTAATGAGTTTGACCATCTGTGCCCAAATGGCGTCAAGGCCCCTGAAGGGACCGCATCCCACCGACGGGGTGAGGTCCACAATGGAGTACCCCACAGGGATGATGGTCACAATGAACGAAATCAAGAGAATCGAAATGAAGAGCGCATTGGAACGCGATGTGCGGTAGAACTGAGAAGATTGTCTGCTGTTCACACTGCAGTCAAAATATTTGATGTAGAACACCAGCACTGCACACACACAGAGAAAAGATTTCCAATTACTCATCAGCACCTTACAATAATTAAGTATTGCCTCAACACAATATTAAACCAATTATAATACTGAGGTATTTTTCCCCGTGAGCCAGGCGCACGTTTCATGAGTCTATGAGAGAAGACGGTTCTCGCAGAACAAAAGCTCACTCACTTCTCCCACTCTCGAGACCGAGCTACTGATTAGTGAGGAGCGGTGTGATTCAAGACGTTTCAAGACATATATTTTGTCACATAACCTCTTGCATAGCACAATGCCTTACAGAATAGACATGAACTAATGCTTATCGAAACGATACATGGTACCCCCTCGAAAACAAAAAAGAAGCGTTCCACTGAACTTTTGATGTAGTTCATAAAACTTTAGCGTAAGAACTTTTGAACGAAAAAGAAAAATCCCCACACTCAGCGCTGTATAGCCTATTAAGGGCAACAAAGGACGAGGGGCGTATCTGAGGAACGCCACGTGTTCCTGAATTCAAACCTAACCGTTCATTAAGTCGGTTCTATACAGGGAAATCTTGTCAATTCCATGAGGATCGCCGAGTCCCCAATAAATGCTGTACGAATAATCTCATTCATCGCACTCATTAGGAACAAATCTTAGGAAATAACAGAAGATATGAATTATTTCAACGTAAATCTAACTCACAATATTTTAAAACAAATGCAGAAGTAATGCAGTTCATACAACTACTCAATCAAGTGGTGATATACTCGATGGTGAAATCTTTCCAAACAAGACCACGGACTATCATGAGAAGCATTAGCTGTCGGTACACAATAATTCAATAATTCAGTGGAACCACTTAAATAATCGCAAACAGATTGATTAGGTTCCAGAAATAAGTTAATCGTTAGATACTTATGAAAGAATTCATTCCCCAGTTACGTAAAGGTTCGCTTATGAGTCGACATTCATATTGTAATTGCATTTAAAGAGAACCTTCATACTTAAATATTAAAATAACTTAAACCATTGATACGAGTAAAAAGAGAGCAAACATGAAGAAAGCATGTCTAACTTCAAAAGGCGAAAGGGTCTTCGAATTCAAAGCTAACCTTGCCACGGAACGACCTCCCTCTGAAGCAACCTAACTCAGGGAAGGTGTTCCCACATAAGGCCATATCGTGACCAACGTGTCAACACTCAGACCGCGAATGTTCGCAGAGCGCGACACTGTAACGGCGACCTCCTCAGTAGGCAGGGGACAACAATTACAAACAATTCACACGTGCACTGTTGACTCACGCTAGTCCAGCATGGGTCCCCATCATCTCAACAACACA
>VOMN01119827.1:0-65261 GCA_014899125.1 Orchestia grillus | reverse complement strand
AACCTTAAAACTGCATGCTATAAAGCATCAAATTGATAACAGGGGGAAATGAAAATAAAGGTAAACAATAGAAGTTACCAAGCCAATAAAAGCAACCAGGGGACAATAGATACAAAATAAGCTGAATCATATCAATATCAAAATAAAACTTGCCAAGCAATTAAACAAAATCATAATCGAAATAAATAAGAACCATAAACCGAAATTAATATTGAAAGAATGAAACTCAACATATAAAGCAAGCACATTACCTGACTATTAGAATGAAGAAAAACACTAAAACACCTCAGGAGTTTTAACTTGAGTTCTAGTATGCTGCTTAATTTCTATTTATTTCAAAGATGCCTAGTGGATAGGGGGAGGACTGGAAAACCTAATCTTTACTCATGAACTGCAAAGAATGATACATTTGTTAAAATCTCACCAAAGTGAATAAGATACGCATATATATTTAAAGAACAAGGAATATTTACAATAAATGCACTTAAAGATTTGTGCTAAAAGAATTGTCAAATGTGATCCCAGTAACAGTAATACCTTCAAAGTGGGAAAATCCTCAAAAAATCTCTAACCAGTAGAAGTGACATTTATGTGATGAGTAAAAGTAATCAAACAGAGCTACATGACTTGGTTAGTTGTAATATTAAGTCAAATTTGACATGAAATATGAGCAATTGTGTGCAGATATTTTGGAAAATTGTTTGAATTTTTGAAGTTTTGTTTGTGAAGATTCACATGAAAACATGACCACCACCTGAATTCTCATTAGTGAGAATTCTATTTTTTCCCCCATGCTGCATTAAAAATAGTACCCATTGAAAAGAGACCTGGAATAGAAACATCAACTTGTGCTATAGGCATCAAGCTGTAGCACAACTATTAAAAGTGGCAGAAACTAAAGTTTAATTAGAACTCATTTGCAGTCTTAGCAAGTATTGCTCTGTTAGTTCATTGTTCCATGGTGCTGAACTTCTCGCTAGTTACATGCTATGTAGTTTGTGACTGTCAACACTTAGACTAGTGTAACTGAAGAAACTTTGACAACCTTGCATATACTTAGTTATAATATCTTTATTTAAAGATAGTTCTAGCTCTTCGATACTCATTTACTGTTACTAGTGTTTTAAATGCCAAGAAAATTGATGCAATAACTTCCAAGCTTCTAATGGGTTCATTTGAATCACTTCTAAGCTTGTTTATCAAATGCCTCATCATTGAACTGAAATTTGATTGAAATGATTTTTTATTGTAACAATACTGTCAACACGACCCAAAAAATTTTATTTGAAAGATCTACATGACACTAAATTTTTGAAAATGTTAGACACCTAATTATTTTTGAACTGATGCCTTCATTTCTTTGATGAAATTGTTGAAGCATTTGATGTTTTCTCATTGTCTCAATTCCTCCGTAGAAACTCCATGGACGGGTATGTAAATTTTCTCTTCAGCACTGCAGTGTTGTGTTCCATGCTACCTATATACTCTTGCCTGTTTTTTATTCAAATTTAATTCATATTGTTAGCTTGCAACTGAAGTTTTCTCTTCACATATGTGGTGGTTTTTTTGCTTGTGTTTTATTCAAATATAGTGATTCTCAAGGCCCTGCTGCTGGAATTTTTTCTTACATATACATACTGGGGATTTTTTTTTGGGTTGTATGTCTGTTGGGTGGTACATGTGTTAGGCTCTAAATCATGGTATAATTTTGCATTCATTTTAGGCAGAGTATACTTCATTGTGTCCATTAGAAAATGGAGTCAGGCAAAATGATTTGACACATTTCGAGGTTTAATAAAATGCAAATAAAGTGAAGAAACAAAAAAAGTGTTTTTAATTTTGAAAAGTACATGTAATGCTATTTCGTTGCATTATGTTTTAAAAATTAAATCTGTCAAATGAGATCCATTATTGTCCACACACTGTCAAAGGCATTCACGAAAGTTGTCCATAACTCGGCGGGTCATTTCATGTGGAATGGCAGTAATTCAGTCCAATTCATGGCAGCAACTGAAAAAGAAACAGAAAACAGTGGCATTATTAAGAAACAAAACAAAATGACATGTAAAAAAAATGGCATATGTACTTTTCGAAAATAAAAACTTTTTTGTTTCTTTACTTAAGTTGCATTTTGTTTAACCAACAAATGTGTCAGATCATTTTGCCTGACCCTGTACAACATTCATTATATCACTAATTATTGGATAGTACTTTATTCATACTCTTGAAAGTTACTCATAAAATGAATGCATTTTCCTGCTTAGGGATATATGCTCAGTTGTTATGAGCTTCAAAATTGTGATATATATAGTATTGAATTTGAAATTCTTAAATTTTTATGAAGGATTCCTTATCATTGCATAACTGTGCAAGTTAAAAATAGCAAAAATGTGTTTCTTCTATTTCTGATAAAGCAATATTAGCTCATTAACCCATTCCAAGTGATAGAGTATCTAATCAATTTTGAAAATTTTGAAGCTGGTTACATAGGTGTGGTCTCTAACACTGACCACAACTTCAGGTTTTTGTGCTACTCCATTAAGAGAATTTCTAGGAGTAAACTCTTCTTTACTATTTCAGTTCATCTTTCTAATGCACACACGAGTACATGGTATATTTTAGAAATGTGTGAATGTCTCGTACCAAGCATATTTTTGCCTTTCCCGTTAGTCATGCACACCTCTACCCTCCTTGGCATCCTCATTCATCTCAGTGGCCAAACACTATTGTATTGTTGCATTATCTGAGCTCATTATCACGATACTATCTCACTGTTGTGGATGCTATTGCATGCTACCCTCTCTAGGATACTAGAAAAGCTACATGACTTTTGTCGCACCGGACTTCTTTGTTGTTAGAATGCAGCGCTTTTTCAACGTGGTAGCAGTGATACAGCTGCTGCATAGGTAGGAATATTATGCGTGGTGCCCTTTCCTTTCACCTCACGCATATTAGAGCAGTTGACCACACTCTACGGTTGCATTGCGGGTTCAGTGGTGGTTTTTGATGCTCGAACTCATAATGCTGATATTTTATCTAATAAAACGTTTGGAAGAAATGGTCAGCAGTGCCAAAAATATCCTTAAAGGAGTGCCTAGATTAAATGAAACATGCAATACCCCTATGCATCTGATTATTGTTAGGTAATGAACACAATGTATCGATATCTTGTGCCCCTTGTTGAAGCTGTGTTTATCTTATTCATTTGATAGCGTCAAAATACTGTACATATAATATTTAAAAACAAATTTCCAACAAATTTTCATCTTTGCTAGTACTTGAAAAATTCAAAGAAGGCAACATCCATTTTGAATTGTATGCTTTACAAGACCACATGTTGGGTCAAATAAAAATTATCAAAATCAAACCGTATCCAGAAATATATCCTGTGGAGTTAAGTCGGTATCCACAATACAGGATTAAACGAAGAGTATAAATTTCTAATATCTCAGAGCCGACAGACGAACGATTCTGCCTTCTTTCTCATTCCCGTATCCACTTTACTAACGTGCCCGACTTAAATTATTTTCTTTTACATGACATAAGTGTATATTTTCTCTTCTGAGCACGACTTCAAACGAGACGACCAGAGGAAAACTCTTGTCTATTGTATAGATAGATTATGTGTTGATAGTTCTCGTTTTTGAGTCGAGATTTGATAACTAACATCCTGAATGATCTCTTATGTGTAGTTCTTGGAAATCACTCATTCAGTATTAACAATTCACCCTCTGTTATCAACAGATTTCGTAAATAAGTTTTTAAAACTTTCATTTATTAATACGTTCACAGTTTTGCTCAGTGCTGCTTTTGCCTAGTGCTGCTTTTGCCTAGTGCTGCTTTTCCTAGTGCCGCTTTTGCCTATTTAAGCTCGCTTGCGGTCGATAGCACTCTGTTAATATTCTTAAATACTAGTGGAAGTACAATGCCATTTCCTCGAAGAGTGGAGTGCAAGAAGTCTCACTGCGGCCCGAAGTAAGGGTAGTGGTGTTGATCAAACCAAAGTATTTTTATCTTCTGCGAGAGAACTGCATCTCTTCCATGCTTGCTATCGGTTGTGCCTCAATAGAAGAGCTTGATAATCTCGCATGCCTAGCAATGATCGTTGATAAGAACCTAATGTTCGAAGGTCGTGTTGCGCTTATAAGCATTAAATAATCAAAATTCATCTAAATTATGAATCAAGTTGAACGTAGCTTACCTTATAAAGCATTGAAGATAACATGTATGTCATCTATCCCAGTAGGCATCGGAATTTTATCAGCTAGAGAAGTAAAATCTCTGATGTTTTGCGAAATTTCTCTGAAAAACCCAGCATTTCTGAGAGGGTGACTTTTACGCCATAATTAAAGTATATTTGAGTAGTGCAACACGAACAAAAGGTAAATATAGTTTTTGTAAGCATGAAAATGCAATTTTTAAGTGACCCATTTACGGGCTGTTGGCGGGTTTACTGGATTAATTATAAATTCGTTTCAACCCATCGTACTGGCCCGTAACCCAGAAGTAAGTTATGCAGGAAAATAAATTTACACATGGCCTACCAAATGAGAATGTCGCCCAATTTTCTGTCCATGTTGAGGAGACGCGTGTTGGAACTTTTTTCTTCGTTCCTTTTTTTTCATACATGGCTTTTTGAAATTAGAGTACCTATTTTGGGAACTCATATACATACGTTGATTGGTACTGTACACTATCACTTTTTCTCATACAAATAAATTACTAAATTTTGCGTTCGTATGATGCTTATTTGTTAATGTTCAAATCATAGCAGCCTTGCTACAGGTTAACTCTTTATAATCTAATATTTATCCCATAAACAAATTTAAAAGGACTTTTTGTCACCCATGAAAAAAAAAGATTCCTTCCAAAAGTTGCAGCAGAATTTTGCTCATAAGTATGTGTAGTGTACTGGCAGCAAGCAGACGTTTGCTTTGCGACTGTACTGAAGAGCAGAAATTATTCAGTTGTCACTTGGTCTTAGTGGGAGGAGGTTCTGTGCGGTCGCGCTCTGCAGACAGGCTTTGCAGGCAATACTTGCCGTTACCTGGGCTGGCTGTGATGATGTCATGTGCACTGTTTCCTCTGATGCTGTGTGTGTGTGTCTATACGAACAAAGCCTTGCTGCCGAGGGAAATGTGTGTGTTTACGTTGCTGAGGAAGGAAGCCAAACTGTTGTGGACGATTGAAGTCGTGAGTTGCTTGGGTGGGATTGCTTTCGGCTGCGCCAGTCGACATGTGTTCTACGGTGCTTCAGTTTCTCGATACTGAAGTTGCGTGCGACTGCTGCCTGTGTTCCGAGTACTACACTGCGCACGTTTGTGCTATTTTTGTTTAGGCTCTAGCTGCTTTCACCGTGAAAATACATTCCATTGCGCTGTTGGTGTGCCGTTCCTCATCGAGATTACCATCTCACCATTTCGGCGCTAGCGTTGTGCGAGTAAAATTTGCGGGTTCACGTGCGACCTTACGTTGCGGTTATAAGCGGTCAGCTGTTCTTAGTCAGCGACTGTGCATATTACACGAATAAGTGTGTTGTCGAATTTAAAGTGTTCTGAATACTGGGTTAACTTTAACGTGTTATTTCGGTTCACGGAATGGCATCGAAACTTTCTCCTTTCCTTTGCTCTCTCTAAGCTATATTTAGCCGATTGTATTGAGGGAATTGAGCAGTCCTAATTTTCAAACGAGACTGAATTATATGCTAAAATTATTTTGTTTAAGATACAACTGTAAAGTTTTTGAAATACTTGGTCGTGCAAACTTGTATCTTCCCCATTTGAGACTGTCATTGCCGGAGTTTTTTGACTCATGCGAAAGTTGGCATATATTTTCCGGCATACGAAACGCAGATGTTGCAGGCGACACAGCTGTTATTACCCACATTTCTGTTTTTTTTATTACTTTACATACATTAGAGTCGTCTGATTAAAANCCCCCCCCCTTCCTGAATAAGTCAATTTGTGAATGACAACTTTGTTCATACATGAAATTCGTGTGAATGTTGTTAACCCAAATCAGCATAAGGAGCCCCCGTATCGACTCGGGGTGACACTCAAGGATCTGAGTATTCTAAATTCGAATGCTCAATGGCAGTCATTTACCTCCGGATGTACCAATACAAGTTATCTCGCCAAATACCCTTGTAAAATTATGCGTCCTGCACGTACGAGAGTGCGTCAGGTGCACATACATGAGTGCAACTCTGAGAGCGACGCAAGTTTCCCTGAGACTTGGGTCGCTCGTTCACTAGGGAGACCATGGTGAAGCACTAACATATTCGGTTCATTTGATATGCATAGGAGTGGTGCACTAGTCGCTGATGGAGGTGTGCTGCAAGTGTGTTGGGAGAGAGCACGTGCGCTGAACTTGTTATCTCTGAGCAAATAACCTCGTACAGGTAACGAGAAATTTGCTGCTGTCGTCGCTGAGACGTACTGTCAATTCAGTCAACACCTTGGCTGGGCTGAGGTAGCCGCGCCTATTACCGTGAATATTAATTTTTTACTGTCTTTATTTATGCCGTGAGACGCTGCTGCGGTCGCTGGATTTCTAAGCGTTGTTGTATTTGCTGCTCTTGCTCATGTTAATGGAGGGNTGTTGTGTCTTGCCCTTGGGAGTGAGCGAAAGCACTTATTTCTAAGTCAAATTAATGTGGTAAATGCAAAAATGCCTTAAATATTCCTATGAAGAAATCCATGGAAAACTTTTATTTGTGTCTCTTTCATAAACTACCCTCAAGTTATTTTCTGCGATTCTGACTAACACCATGTTGGGTGCCTGATGATCCGACTGAAAGGAGTCGCATATTCATGGCAGGGATTTTGGCATTGCTTGCTTGGCTAGAGGGCACTCCTTTTCACAAGCCGTACTGTACAGAGGCACGGCGCTCTTTGGCTTTCCTGCCACATTCCGCGTGAGTGCCCTGATCGATCTGCGCTGTGTTGTACCGGTGGTATTGGATCAGGTGACCTTGAAGTTCTCATTACCTCTGTACGTACCTAGTGGAGGCTCGTTCCAACTCCCAATTAAGTTACTTATGCTTTCGAAATTTCGTAAAATTCGCAATGGAGTTGCGTACGCTTTTGCAATTTCATAAATTTAGCAATTTCGTAAATTTCGCAATTAGCCCTTCAGGGAGCCTAAGATGGGCAGTAGGGTTAGGTTAGTTAGGCTTGTCTATTCTATGCTATGGTGACGACCCCAGGGAAGCACTGTTATGCTACCTCGGGTATAGATAGGCCTTCGGTACTTCTGTCTTTCGTGCCCACTTTACTTTTTTCAATTTTTACACCTTTTTTTGCTATCTCTCTTGTTTCTTCCTCTTAATTCCTAATTTGCTGTATCTATACGTAAGGAATCCGGTGTGGGAACACTCATCGCATAGATTCCACGTTTTTTAGAGTCCATGCTAAATGGTCCCTTCTCTTTGCTTTAGTTGCTTTACACTTCTTGTGGATAGGGAGCTTTAAATTTGACGATTGGTAACCCTTGACGCGAGGCCTGTTACCAATCAACGGAACGTTATTTGTTACTGATATGAGTGACTCGATACGACGGGCTGCCATACCCCGCCTTATCAAGCGTCGAGGCGCTCTTCATGGTTTCTTATTCAAATCTGAACGTGAGCATGAGGGTAAAGTTGAAGCGACTAACCGGTGATTGATGAAATTCTAGCGTCTTCTTATGCGCGAGGGTAATCTTGGAAATAATTAGCTTGTCAAATCCTACTCGTGGTATTTATTTTATTTTATTTATCAAATATCCCTCAAAGTAAACATTTACATTGTCTCTTCAAGCCTCAGTCAGGCGATATTGTTTGAATTCATGAAGCCTCAGGTTGTTAGAAGAGAAAAAAAAAAAAGGTGTTGCTGTCGCCGTGGCGACGTGCTGGGGAAAGACGCGACCGTTTTCTGGTGGTTGCCTTGCTTGGTGTTGGAGCATCGTGGCGCGTGACTCAGCAGCACGTGTGTGGCTGGGAACTGTAAGATTTCTGTGCGCGTGTGCACGGCTGTGCGTGTGTCTACCTCACGTATGGGTTCTATTCTCGGTGTATTTTGGGGCTTTTTCACTAGAGGGGATGCGATGACGAGGTTTGTTTTTCAACACGTCTTCGAGGCTCAGTGACCGGGGAATAGGTTGGATTTCAGAGTTGCGCGTGCAGCTTCAACTCCATAATAAGTTTCCCATGTAAACTGAAAATGAATTTGAGTCTGAAATAAAGCTAAAACCGAGTCTTAACTTTAGAGACACATACAGTTTGGCAACGGTGGTTCAGCCTCCTGTATTATACTATTATTAGGCATTGTTCATGGATGTTAGCGCCATTTGGTACCCAATTTCAGCTTAAATTTGCACGGAGATGAATTTAGTCCTGCACAGGTGTATGTGCGTGAGCGCTGGTACGCTATGATCAGGTGTTCTCGTTTTTCTCGGACGCTGTAGAAGAGTAGGTGTGCCGACAGACAGCCCTGGTCTCTGCCACAGGAGGTGTTGTGTTTTGGGATTTGCTTCTCAGCGCCATTTGAGAGATAACAGTGCGTTATCTACTTACTGTCGTTTAGTTTTAAATTTAATGTTGCTTTACCACACCGTTTTTACTTCTATTTTTTGCGCTTAGAGAGGCCTTGCGCGTTCCGTCCAAGCGACTTGCTGCTAGACTATCTCCGATACCTTATCTATTTACGTTACTCTTCTTCTTTTTTTTTGTCCCGTTGGGTCAGGTGTCGGGAACCTCATAGCTGTAAGAGCAATGCAAGTTAAGTATTTTTAATGTATTCCCGTGGGAGCCAATTAGTATATTCTTTAATACTGAATACATTTCAATGTGTTACACCGTTTTAAGAAATGTCGCTGAGGTTTATTGCGAGCCAAATACAGTCACCCAAAGAGCAGGTCAGGCTTACGAGGCATAGGTTGCCCTGCGTTAAACGCTTTTCTCTCATAGAAAAACCTTAGATGAAACTCGAAAATATGATCGTTATTTAAGTAAAGAACCTCAAGCGCGTGGCATTCCTTACATTACAGCTACTCGTCTCAAGCATTAATAACGCGTGTTGCCAGAGTCTGCTGCCGTGGGTGTAGTTCTGTGGCTTTGTTTATCGTCTCTGGTGGAGAGTTGCGTAAGATATGAAAATCCTCTCACTCTCCTTTTAAATTTGTATTCCGAATAGTATAATTACTCGTACTTTGGCCATGATGTCCTTTTGGAGGTGTAATGATTTTATGCGTCGTTTTATTATATTTTGTATTTTTCGTAGAACGAAATTTGGACCTCTTACAATTACCTCGGATTTTCGCGTCCCCCTCACTTCACAATTCACCGTTTCATCGCTGCTGTCAGTGGAACGTTTTGTGCGATTACGGTGCTAAAATGAAGCGTAGTCATCAACCATGGCTGTCTTATTGGAATTTGGTCCTGACTTTGAAAGGCTCGTATCACAAATGCCGCTTTAATTTTTGTAGGAAAGAAATTGTTCAGACTAAATCCCTCAAGATTTAGCTTTTGTATAAAATTTATTCACGTATGAATGTAACTCCTCAATGTACTTTTTCAGAGACAAAGCGAAGTGCCTTCTGCCTTATGTAGTCGTTAGTCAAATTAACGTATATCATTAGGCTGCTAATACTTATTACTGTTGTGATAATTCTGTGATCGCTAACATAGACCTGTAATAATACTAAACCTAATCTTACGAATACGTTCACTTGCATTATGATCAACGTGGATGCCCATCTACATACTCAATTGGGACCAGGATACTTGCCCTGCTTCTTTTCCACTGGCTTGTGACATCGTTCTTGGATCATGACACCAGGGACGCCCCAGATGTTCACTCGCTTTTCGTGATGGACGAGCCCACACCCACCACGTCATCATCAGCCGCTTCTGTGACGGTACTCCCAATTGCGACCGCCTTCAAAAGGCTCACTTCGAACGCCAGCATCTTGCCACGCGTCCAGAAATCAGACACCGGTGAGCCCGTGCTTACTCTGTCCCCCGGTGTGCTGAGGTCTGCCGAGTACGCTGCCCCTAAGCAGTGTAGTGTAGAAGAGCGTCAGTACCCTCTAGGGGAGGCCACCACCATGGTTCACGAGTGTGGGGACGGGCTTCCTCTGTACGCGGCGCTGCTAAAATCACCCCCTCCATCTCGCCTCGCTGCCATCACCCTCCAATGGAAAAAGGAGAAGGAAAACAAGCTGGCCAAGCTGAAGAGCATGCGAGCTGCTCGCGAGGTCCGGGCTAAACTCAGGGAGGAACGCAAGGTAGTTCTTTTCATGCGTGTGTCTCCTTCGTGTACTTTGACTTGCACCCTGAAGTCGTGCGGTACTTCCGACATAAGGGGGCTCAAGCGGTCGGCATCCTTTTAAACAGTTAAGGAATTATTACCTCTGGTCGGAAACAGTGCGCATTTAGAGAAATAGTCCGGGTTTTAGTGTTTTTACCACAAATCGTTTTGTGTGTGTGATGAAAATGTAGTGTGTGCAGACGCTTAAGAATTTACTGTTTTCATTCAAAATCCATTTACAAATAAAATAGCGACTATTTCTACCAGAAGGTATTTCAGGATTTTTCAAATACTACCATCAGGCACTATATAAATATAGAAAATGAGCAAAATAATATAATATGAAAGTGAATCAAAACTGAAAAACCCGAATTAATTAAACTCAAAACGAACAGCAGCCTTACAAGCGCTACTGGAGAAATTCAAAAATCGTCAGTTTGACAATGGTCTTGTCAAACATGTTGCGACAACATTTAGTGTTGGAAGTAACGCCGTAGGCAGAATTTAGTCACGAGGCTTGGAAAGTTCGTCCAATGCATCGGTGCCAGTAGATGCTTCGTGCTGGAAACTCCTTTCAGGTCGGAAGAAGGAAAGCTAGCGTTCAGAGCTGAACTAATTATTCACGAAAGTTATACGCGTCATCTATTTATGACATTAAAAGTTGTACGCACTAATCGTTTCCGACCAGAGGGAGCATAATATAAAGTATGCTCCTATCACTACATCTCAATCCCCTCTGGGGGCTTAGGATAGGCAGTCGGTTTAGGTTAGTTCGGTCTGTCTATCGTATGCCATGGGGACTGGCGATCCCAGGGAAGCACTGTTACGATACTTCAACTATAGATTAGACTTCGGGACTTCTGTATATTTCTTAACTTTCCGTTGTATGCGTAAAGAATTTGGTGTGGGAATACCTCTGTGCATATGCTCCACGTTTTCTACCGTCTATACTAAATGGTCCCCCCTTTCCTCTCTCTTTGAATCACATTTCATGTGGATAGGGAGCTTTAAATTAACTAAGGATAACCAGCTAATCTATCTTTGAATGGGATAACCAGCTATTGTGTGTAGGAAATGAAGCCGAAAGTCCCTCAATGCTTCTTTTAAATGTAATATTTTTTAATTATAATGCAGCTTGAATAACCTGTGTATTAGCATTTTTCAAGCACAATTTTAGAATTTCTATCGTTCACTTTTATATTTTCTTGATTTTAATTCAAATAAGGAAAGCAGTACCCGTAATTTATGCCTCGTTGGTCTAGGTAGAGGTAGCAAGCTCAAGGGGAGCACACTAAATATCTTGTCGAAATTAAGGTCATCGTGTCCAATGTTACATGAAAATTTATTTATATTTTACGAATTGACTATATTACTGTTTTACTGTTAGGAGCAGCAAAGGTGCTCGTTATTGATTGATGTTGTGTAGGTATTGCCTGACTTTTAATATACTCCGGACGAGAGTACGTGCGCTGCTGTTGGTGCTCTTATGAAAATTAGCATGTACGAGAGTGAGGCTTTTTGCGCTTTGACAAATGAGGAAATTTGAAATAAAGCCCAACAAAATGTGTGTTTCAAAATTCTTGTCTTAAATAAAGGTTTGTGTATGCAAATTTTTAACGAGTTTGGTTTGCGGGAAAAGTTTAATACACCTTTGCGATGCGCATTTTATGCTTTCTCTTTTGTTGTCCTGTAAATATATGTGGCGTACTTGCAGTATTTCGTAAATTGTAACTGTTTTATCTTGTAAAATGAAATGCGAGTTTTTTCTAGCATGTCTTTAGTCTTCTGTTGTTTCATATGAACATTTCCAATAGTGGTAGTTTTTGCTTCTGAATCACTTTCATTTCTTTCCGTGCAGCCTATTCATGGCTACAATATTTTTCATTCAGTTAGAACGGTTCCTTCTGTCATTACATGGACCATTTGCGAATTCTTATCGCATTCATTTGACCAGTTTTATTGTAACTCATAATCATCTCGATGTTTTCGAGTGCCCATCACTCCGTACATGCATGGTGTGCTGGATCTGCTACATACAAGAGTTACCCGCAAATGGATAATACTGAAAAGATTCATTTTGTGGCAACTGTTCAGTGCTGATTTAGCTCGTTGGCAGGGTTGTAAGAAGCACGTTCAAAGCAATAAGTCAGGTTTTAGACCCACAGCTTGCTTATTGTGGAAACAATAACTCGTGCAGTGAAGGGTTAATCCCTTCCCCGATAAGGAAGAGTACTCGTTTTTATCCAACTCGAATTTTTCGACTTCGTACAAGTAAATTTGTCAAATGTAGGTTTAAAACAAACGAAAAAACGTTGGCACCAATTTTCTTATTCTATCTTGAGCTTTCTCGATATAAGTAGACCATTCGCGAGTGTACTTATACTCTCGAGGAAGGTAAGTCGTCTCTAAATTACGCGTTTTTACAGAAAAAACTAGTGAGTAGCTTTCACTACTACATGGTGTGCCAGATCTGACTCGCACTGAATTTTACCATGAGTGGATATTAGTGGAAAGGTTTATTTTGTGCGAACTATTCAGTGCTTACTTGTGTTGTAGCAAGCAAGTTCAAAGCAGTTACACATCTAGTATCATAACTTAGTTATTGCGTTAATTCAGTGAGTGCTGCGGTAATTCATGCAGTGATGCGTGATCCGAGAAGTGAAGTGCTGCAATTAAATCATGACCATAGTAATAGAAATAACAAAAATAATTCTAACTGTACTTGCTTTGTTGTGCAGGCCGGCGAGAGCGCCCGTGCTCTGGGGGGCAGCCAGGGCAAGGAGAGCCAGCAGGATCTCGACAAAATCCTCTCTTCCCTCGGGGTAGCCCCCGTCTCTGGTAAATACATTGTCATCGATCATTAAAAAGATCATTGGGTAGCTTTCAGTCCGAGTTATTAAATGGTCAAATCTTGTAGTGCTGTAATTGGACATCCGTCATTTCTCACATTGATGATATCTCGAATTCAATGGGTTCATTTGAGAAGTTTTACTTAATCGGCGTTTACTTAATCGTACCTCGCATACGGCCAGTTCAGGTAGTCACTTACTTGTTCAAATTATTAAGGTGGTAGTGTCAGTAGTCTCGGTGTCCTTCAAAAGGTTCATGAAGTAAACAAAACTAGTATTTGAACTTCCCTAAATGAAGTCTTTACTTGTACGAGTTCCTCACACGGGTATAATTGGTTCACGGTGTGAACGATGAGGATTTAAACATGTGTTGTTCCGAGCTTAGATCGCTGCTATGGCATCTGTGTGCGTTTCTTTGAGCGATGCGGTGTTGCATTCTGTAATGTTCATATTCAAATCCATATCTGGAAACTAGGTTCTAATATTCTCCTCTCATATGCACCTATAAAGATACAGGGCAAATGAGAAAGAATTTTTAATCATAATAATGTGATTTTTTTAAGTGTGGGTTATAAACTAGTGACTCGATGTCGACTGCATTTTTTGGTGTTCAACTCTTACAATATAGTGAAGAAGGCCTTAGTGACCACTGCTAATTTTATGTCGACTGTTTGATGGCAGTCTTGTTTAATTGTTGCGCAGCAGCTCAGTCAATTCTAATTACATGAGACGATGCTATCGTTTAGCGAATGTGCTTCAATTGGAAATTTTAAGCTAATAGACACGATCAGAGCTGGGCAGCGCTACTTTGAAATGTAGCGGCCGCTACATTTCAAAGTAGTGCTGCCCACCTCTGGACACGATTTATGGTAACCTGGGTATTTTTTGTATACTGAAAATGCCTATCTCTGTATCCATTCAATATTTGGTAACGCATTCTGCAATTTTATTGAAACCGGAAAAACACGTTATAAACCAACACTTTGAAAGAAACATACCGCATCATGCTCGCTATTTTCCATGTTTTCAGAATTTTTTTCTGTTTCTATTTTTTGCTACTCGTTGAAAATCATGCGCTGCTGCTCTGCTTGTTCATTTGAGTGTTATTGAAAATAAAATTGTCGTCACCGGGTGTTTTTATCCGCCAAAGGTTATGCTGTGTATCATCAAATTGCTTCTCTACTGCCTACGTGTGAAATGGCTTCTTCTTTCCTACAGGGCGAGAAACTGTCTCCAAAATATCAGGTGGATTTTGCCTTCCCTTCATTTGCAGCGTTATTTTATTTTATAGTAAATTAACCAGCAGTGATTTCCAGCTTGGTTTATACTGTTTACATTTCTTGTTATGTCTTACAGCTGTTGAGTTGTTTTTCCAGTGCTGCGTGATCTTAAAACGGTTTTCGTTTGGGGAGTATTTTAGATTTTTTCTTTATATTAACTCGAATAGTATTTGAGTCGTAAAATATAAGTACTTGAAAAAAGTGTTACCTGCTTCATCACCAGAAATAGGTAACGGTAGACTGATGCGTCTCATCCAGAGTGTGTTGAATTTTCCCAGGGTGTCGATAGCTGCTCTAGCCTACCCGTTTCGCCTGTTTCAAAAGTTTGTTCATAGATTGAACGTGTAGCCAAGAAATTTTAGCTTTTACATGAGTCATGTTTGGAAGGCGATCTCAGTATCATACGGCAGCCCACCTTGTGCAACGTGTGTCCTAATGTACCTTTTATGTCTTTAGATCCGGATTCTTTAGATCTCTGGAGCACCCACTCTTATCAAACATATTCATCGTTCAAACACTGTAATTCTAGTGTGGTGAAGACCAAAGACTAAATAATTCCCACAAAGGATCAGAGATGTAATTGTTCTGTAACGTAAAATTGCTTTGGCTATAGAAGAATTTCATTTATGTTAAAAATACCAGTCTTGACCATTGGTGGCACGATTCACCGATTCACGTCATATCAGTCCACTGCAAGTCTACCACGTTCAGGTCGTCCATTTATAATTCCGAACCGTGCAGCTGAACATACGAGTATAGTCCGTAAAGTAAAGAGGAATCTTCCAAAATTGTCCCTCGCATTTGAGTGCAGAGTAATTAACTGTGTGAGGAGACAGACATACCGTTTGAGTGTCTGTCTTTGTCTATTTTCCTTTTGTTCTCTCATTAAAGATAATTCCATAGACTCTTAGTTTCTTGCCTTTTTTTGAAGAAATAATTCTTAAATAATATGCTCGCCAGATTGTTTTTCCCTCGTTATGTTTTTGAGTGGTTCCATTTGTTCTATTAATAAACGAACACGTTACTCAGTTTACTACACTAGGGTGAAAGTTAGTTTTTTCCTATTTTACCTTAAATGGATTACTTTGCTGCTTGGCAGAAAATAATCCTTTCTTTGAATTAGACTTTGATGTACCAGGCTTTCCACTTTAGCCAGTCGTATGAGGTTTGATTAAACAGATAACGTAACAATTGGTAACGGCACTCTATCGTATGTCAGCGTTTGCTTTTATAATTTTTAAAACGCATTTGCTTTATGGTTAATTATTATTGATGGATTTGTGTATCTTGAGTGATGACTTTTTATCACTTACCTAATTTTGTTCTACTTTTAGCTTTGTAAATACACAAAACACATTTTAGTTCATTGCCAACATTTCACTGAGCACTCTTTGAAGATTCGATTTTCATGTGATGTCGGTTACTGTTCTATTTATTCTATAAACAACCCATTGGACGCGTCTGACGAGAAGTAGCATTCACGGTGGTTCGATCTCCACGAAGCTACGCTTGTAAAAAATATACCTTTGTTGGAGCAGGTCTGCTCTGAGGATTAAAAGATTGCGCTCCGTACTCGCCTTTGTACAACCATCTGTAATGTTTTTCTGCCCTTGAGGTGCTGTAAAGTGCAAATATTCGCCAAAATGGCGTATGCGGTATGGTCAGGAGCAGTAGGTTTTTTATCTCGACTAACGTATATTCTGATTTTACAAATTCTGACGTATAATTTGTTGTGCAGAAGTATTGTCCTCGCTATCGTCGGTGTCGTCTGATGCTGGCACTGGCGCCGCTGACGGTGCTGCTGCTGCTGCTGCCGCCGCCTCTGCTGACTCCCCCGATGGTGCCGCTGACAGGCACAAGTCCGCCAGGTCGCTGCCTCATGGAGTCTGTTTAGTCTCACATGATGTATTTTTAGTACTTTTACTCATTTGCCTTACCCTGAAAGGACCAACTTATTTTTAAACGAAGTATTGCTAAAGCAGTTTTCCTTATTTTATGCGCTCGTGCATATTCATCGTCTTACTGAAAGAAGTAAGAATTTTAGACTTGACTGAAGTATTTCTACTGTCCGTAATTCTTGATGTTGGTCCTTCTCGAGTTAACTTTTCTAGAAGTTTGAGTGTCTTAGCTTAACGCGTGTTGCTATGCCTTAGACCTATAGTTTTCAAAGAGACGTGTCAGGTGGCAGCGTACCTTTTTGAGCTCTACGGACTTGAGCTAGATGCAGATTAGTGGTTAGGCTGATTTAATAGTCTGCTTTCTTGTGCAGTCACAAAAATACTGAAAATTATAGTAGAGTTGAAACGAAGAATATTTTTATAACGGACAAATTTTCGCTGTATGTGAACTATATGGGGGGATATAACTTGATAAACCTTCGGAGGGTAACATCTGATGTATTATTAACTCACTAAATTGTAGGCACGTGAATTCTTCCGATCGATGTTAGAGTGCATTGACCATGGTAATAATTTCTAGCCTTTTTTGCAATCTTTCTTGGAATTTTAACTTTTGAATATTGGGGCAGAAAGCGATTGTGTTTCTGTTTCACTCGGTGAGTGTGTGTTTCTGTAGGGTGTTTTTATGCTGGTACCTCATTGAAACTCGAGGCTTCCACTGGCATTTCTTCTAATTATTAAAAGGAAAAGTTGCTTAATAAGGATAGAACTTATTATTACCTCATTGTCACCTATAAATACAAACGGTGAGCGTGAAAGTGTCATACAAGGTTTAATAATATTTGAGAGAAAATTATCCAAAATCATGGTGGTTTACGTCCGCAAATATAAAATCATGGTATCGTCGACGGAGTTTATGAATCCTTTCAACACTTGATGTTCTCAACAGCAGGTTGCTTTGAGGTGATAAGTTGCACCAGCTAATTAGTTGGTTTTCAAACGCGTCATATAGTGGTGCATTCGTCAGTCACTCCAGTTCATGACGTCTTGATTTTTATACTAGGTTGTCATTACCATGCAGCTAACACGTGCTACTTCAGCTCGCTCTGGTTCATGAACATTTCCATAGTATGTTGTCCTTAACTAATCTAGGGCTAACGCGTATAACTGCTACTAGCTCCAGTTCATGACGATACTCCAAAGGGTCATTTCCAGAGTACCAATGTTGTCATTAACCTAGAGCTAATACATAATCGCTCCAGTTCATGACGATACTCCAAAGGGTCATTGCTACAGTACCAATGTTGTCATTAACCTAGAGCTAACACGCACTCGCTTCAGTTCGTGCATTCGTAAGAGACGTTTGTTTACAGGCGGCGGCCTGTGCTGTCGATGGTGTCCGTGCAGTCGACCAACATCCCGCCTAAGGAGACGGTGACCTACACACGGGGGGTGCAGACCACAGGCACCACAGCTGATCATGGTGGGGGTCCTCGTCTATATCTCTCTGTTTTGTCCTTCTTGCCTCTGTCTCTCTCGTGCGTGTGGTAACCTTTTGCACAAATTGCTTTTCAGTAAACTAACATGTTTTCATATTACATTTTAAGTATTTGAGGCGCATTGATAGTGTCAAATAAGCAAGAACAGGATAACATGGCATGCTGGTAGGCTGCAGTGTTTCATAGACAAACACGTAGCGTATGTATAAGTGATGACCGAATTCGTTATGTTGAGCAATGAAGAAGGGTCAGTAGTATCTTCTACTTGGGATATTTCGTCATGTGCCTTATTGCCTCTGATGTAACTGATTTTACTGTTTGAATTCCTTATAAAAGTTGTCTATCTAATATTTCAATTTATGAGAAACTTACACGTTTCCCAGATTTGTGATCAACTACTACGGCTTCCAGCTAATTTCAGTAATTTTTATGGATGAATATTTTGCATATTTTGTAGGTTTCGAGAGGGTTTGCACGGATAAAGCACCTTCAAAATACGATAACGAGAATTATTGACACATTAAAATATTGATGTCTGTTCTCCCTATTTTTCTGTAGTAAATTTTTTCTCGTCCTCAGTGAAATCAAAGTCACAATATGTTCAAGCGGTTCTGAAGTGTTGAATATTTAGTTACTTTTTCAGGGCATATTTTGCTTTGTACTGCACATACGCGTTATTTATTGAAATGTCTTAGTGATTTCATTCTGTTAATATTGTAAATAAAATGCCAGTTATTTGTACATGCTTCTGATCTCATTATGATTATATTTTCTTGCCCTATTTGAGGAGTAGGATCCAAAGCTAGCATTTCGTGTTCTTTCGTTATTGCTTTTCGATAATTTTTACCAGAAATGTAGGAAAAGATTGATCGTCTTTTTCGAATGAATCCTGTGTAGTACCTGAAATAGGCATCACAACTAATTTTTATTGAACATGAGGCTTGATACAATGCTTTTAGTGCCTGTATTATTTCTTTTCAATGGCAAGCATTTTAGGACAATTTTTTTGCAGGCAAATAGCTAATGCACATGTGTGTATAAATTTGCCTAATTTTCATGGTAATGTGTACGGGCTTTATGTTTCCAGAAATATTGCTTTGGTGGTTGTAGTGTGGATCTTAGCTGTAGGTATATTTGGCCATATTGCAAATTATTGTAGTTGAGGATGCGTTAATTTTTTCGTTTAATACTGCAGGTGCATGAATTTTAATGTCAGTTCATTAATCGGTCTGAGTGTTTGAATTGTGGTTCATTTTTTTGCATTTTATTTTTTCACTGTGTGGGGCTTTTGCCTTGTTTGTGAAGCTAAGAATTATTGGAGTTTTCTTTCTACGAGTTTTATTTGTCTATGGAGGCAGCTTTGCTTTCAGAGTTCTCAGTTTCGTTGTTTTGGTGACCTTTCCCCCTACGTTGGTTCCCCCTTTTGGTTTTGTTTCGTTTCATGATTGGATCTTAGTCTCAATGTTTCTTTGGTTGAATTTCTGTTAATTTCTTCACATCTATAGACCCATTTTTCCACAAACGTACATACAGAGAGTGATTTATGACTTACACAGTATCGTGTGGTTGCATGCACATATTCCCACATTCATGGTATAATTGGCACTGCGTGGGTTTTGCTGTCGCTGCACAATCTCCAGACTGAAGTAAAGGATTAAAGATGTATTCCCCTCTTCACAATGCGGCCATTCAGGATACTTCGACGATTGGTGGCGCCCTCGGAAAGGTTGGTAGCTGTGTCACTCCCTCATTCCATGTATGCAAAGAGACCGTGCCTCTCTCACTCCTCACCGCTGCTGTTGTTGTTTATCAAAAGCGTCGTTGCTCGGTACCATTGTTGTCGCTCTGCTAGTTGGCGTCGTTGCCCGTGCCTTTCGAGTTGAGGCTTCTCACCAGTCTTCCAGTGCAGTGGATTGTTGCTTCACATCCTTCTAAATATTATAGCAACCACACGGTGTTTTCAGCTTTTGTCGGTTTATGTTCATGCTTTTTTTTCTTGTGAAATGAAAGGGGAATTTCATGTTTGCGTTGATAATGGTGTTTATTTCTGAATTTTTATTTTGTAGGCAATATTCTGATGCGCTTATCTAAGCAAGTGATTCTTTGGCGAGCTGCTATCTAATTGCTGTCTTGCGCATGTCTTTTGAATTAAAAAGTATTTTTGACGCTTAAATTTAAATTATTAAGGTTTTTAAGTTGAATCTTCATTATCACGGACGCAACAGCAATTTTAATTGTCAATTGTTTTAATTGTTTAATTGAGCACAAGTTACGTTCGCAGCATTAGACTCGTATGATGCTGCGCCCTAAGATCAGCAAAGAAGTTCCCAGCGCACTTGGCTTTACTTGAATCAAAATAAAGTTAAAGTGCGTATTAGAGCGACAGTGTTGATCGTTTGGGCTCTTTATAATAAACGGGTGCTGTAATCTAATTTCCTGCTCGTTTGTAGCGTTCTCAGCGCGTTTAATTAAAGCATTCACTGTTCTTTTGGCCTATTCTACTCTTACTGTATTTAACATTTTTCATCTTTCTGCTAGTTTTTACCGAGTCTTCGGTTTTAGGATTTTTCTTTACGTTAGTGAACTTAGTTCCAAACATTCTCCTTTTTTCTGCACTGACCTGCGTCAGCTTTAAAGTTGGGTTTGAGTTCAGGATCACTTATTTTCATATTTATATGGATTAGGATTCTTAATCTACTGAGAGCACATCTTCCTCCAGTTGATCACCTCATTATCATTATTTTTGCACAGCACTGCTCCACACCAAGTCGTCGCTTCCCTCTTGCTACTTCCTGTACTACTTGGTCATTGTGTCACACTCAATAGTACTCACTGCTTCACTGTGTTACGTACTCACTGCTTCACTGTGTTACGTAGTCGCTACTTTACTGTGTTACGTACTCACTGCTTCACTGTGTTACGTAGTCGCTGCTTCACTGTGTTACGTACTCACTGCTTCACTGTGTTACGTACTTGCTGCTTCACTGTCTTATGTACTCACTGCTTCACTGTCTTGCCTAGTCATTAACTCTGCGTTAGTCTTCTGGACTGCTTAACTCTGGTTAGTCTGTGCGTTTTGTCACCTCACTCTTGCTCAGCTGCTCGCAATTCCTATGTGCTCTGCAAACTAACTGTGCCTCGAGACTATGTTGACTACCATTTTTGGACACCTTGTTAACACCATGTTTGTTATCCATGCTGACCAACCATGTTTGGTCACCTTGTTCAGAAACCGCGTTGTCAACCATGTTCGAAAATATCAGGAGACTAACGTCTGAATTCAAAATCCCGCAAACTCCATTTAATTATCACAGCTTGTTTGGTGAGCCACTGACACTGTCGTGTCTTGTTTTAGTGACGCTTCGTTTCTGTCTCGCTGCACTGTCTGAGCGCTCGCTCTCCATTCCTTGCACTCCCTAAACGAGGTTCGAGCCTTCCTGCCCAGGTGACACGGGTGCAGCGCCTTTTTGCCGTGGTGTCTTTTACAGGGCTTGTGTTCTTATAATGATGAGTTGCTCAGGTAGACTTCTGTGCTGTAGAAAGTTCGCCGTTTTGCAGCTACATCTACGATTGAATGTTTCATCGTTTGCTCACTCGCTTTAGTCGCAAATTCCTACGATTTTTGCCTCTCTGCCTTGTCTTGCCATTGTCTGTTTCAGTGTTTTGTAAGTCTTTACCTGTTTCTCACTTTCTCTGCATCATTTGTTGTGAATGTTGTATATTACGGTCTTGATTTCTCCTTCATTCTCTTCACAAATCATACGAGCTGCGTCGCGCATGCGTGTCATCTTTGCAGAATCCGTGTTTTATTCTGGTGACGTGTCATTGTAAGTCTGAACCTCATCTCTAACTAGAATGTTCATGTCAGCTGAGCGTATTAATTATATACTCGGGTTGTATTGTTTCGTGGTATGTGATCTCGTTCCACAATCGCTCGTGCGTTTTTTTTTTACTATTAGCAACTGTTCTTTCTCTTATGGAACTTTTTCTCACTTATGTCCTGCTGTTTCCTTGTCTTTCGTGTATACCTACTCTTCTGTCAAAGAAATTAGGAGGCATTGGTATATTGCAAGCCGAGTTTCAGAGCACTTTGATAGTCGGAAGCCCATCAAGCGCTAATGTTACCGTGTTAGAGTTCTCTTAAATGATATAATTAGCTTCATTGAGGGACATACGTTTCAGGCCATTAGATTATTAGCTTAAGCGCTGTTACAGCTCCTGCTACCGCCGTGCGTAGCTCTTCATTTGTGAACCTGATTTCACAATCCCCGTTTGTTTAATAGTGGGCTGTGGTGACAGGGGCGTCAGACCTTTCGTTGGCAGTTTGTTGAGTCCAAGTCGTTGAGATGAGATGTGTTGGCAGAGGAAACTCCTTCGAAGGGTATCGGGTTTGAAGTGTACCAAATTTTTGCGTCAAACTTTTCTTCAAGACTTAGTGACAAATTACTGGTAAAAATTCTCCGTGCGGCGGTGCTGTAAGGGTTTTGTGAAATGTGCGAAATTATGATAGCTTTTTATTTTCCTGACTTGTTCTTCGGAGTTATGGGGTATGACGAGTGAAATATTTTTCACATACGTTGAAGAATCTTGTTACGCACATTGGATTAAGAGCGGAGCTGTGCGGCTCTCTTCTATTTGATTGGAACCGGTAAATATTTATGTATCCGAAATTTTTGTAATCCTCTTCCATGGGCGGATCCATTCGACTCTTCGCAAGTAGAATGTCGAGTCAACAAAAAGTTGAACAAAATCAATTCCTCATTCCGCAACTTTCGATATCGTATCATTTCAATGAAAATCTGCTTTTCCAGTCCTATGGCATTTACGTTTGCGCAATTTCATGCTTTTTATTAGGGCATTCTGTTACTTTAATTTTATGAATTTTTCTTTTGTGCTCGAAATAAGTTTTTACGTGGTGATACCATACCAATCAATATTATTAACGCTTGGTGTAAGGTTTAATTAACTTGGGTAATCGTTGGGTATCCGATGCATTCTTCAATTACTCTCAAGTCTAAGTAAGAAACACGTTAACTTGAACTGAACTTGACGTTTTTCTCCTCTCTTTCTAAATACACGCCATAGTTGCCTCTTTCTAAATACACGCCATAGTGGCCTCTTTCTAACGGCGTACACCTGAATTGATCATCCCTCTGGTACTGGGCGCCCCCTAGAGGTAGACACACTAAGTCCTCCATTTCTTTCACTTTTCTAAGTAGGAAAGTTGAGTAAATAAATCGAGGAAATTAGATTATTAATGCAGCATTGTATCATACAATTTCATGATAGATTATTGTATCGTTCCATTATGTTACATTTTATCATTTCAATGAGAATTAGCTTCTTCGATCTTATTGAATTTCTTTCGAGCAATTTGCTAGATGTTGGTGGGGCGCGTGTGGCCAACTTTAGATGTTGTTAATATAAGGCATGCTCATCCTAGTGGTCTGCCTCACTCGCTTGTAGCCTGAGATGGGAGGTGTGACCTATTTGAGGTGCCATTCTTTCCTGTAGCGTACGGTATCATCATTTATTTCGGTTGTGAGGTACCGTCATCTCCTTTAGTTGTGAGGTACCGTCATCTCCTTTAGTTGTGAGGACCGTCATCTCCTTTAGTTGTGAGGTACCGTCATCTCCTTGGTTTGCATGATACCATAATTTCTTCAGCTGGTGAGGTACCATTGTCTCGCGTATGCAGTATCACCTCCTTGATGTATGAGGCATAACTTTTTTTCGTGTTTTGTTGTTTCCTTTTCGTATGAAACATCGCATTTAGTATGTCATTTTTCAATACACGGTTCAATTTCATGTGGTAGCTGTCACTCTCCTGGTTGATCTGAATTATCGCTTGAAGCAACACTTTTTCTGGGCTATCTTATGTTGCATGAGCAATTATGCATCACTAACGTAGCCTTTAAGCGCTATTGCCTACGCTACATCAGCTTACATCACCCGTTAAGTGAAGCACAGCGCCGCTGCTTGTTCTCATAAATGTGCTTCTAGTTCTCCTAAATGTACTTCCAGTTCTCCTAAATGTACTTCTAGTTCTCCTATGATTTGGACGTTTGATCATCTGGGCAGGATATTGACCCTCCTCAATCTTTCACTAAGACATGAATGTTGGTGCCAGTATCGTTTGTAGATTTTAATCGCAGGAGTGTTGCAATTCTATTCATTTACTTTTGGTCGTTGGTTTTCATGGTCTATCACTCGTATGCCGCCGTTACAGTGTGGAGCCTTTCTCTGTTCCGCTACTGGAGCTATTTGTGGGTTTTAGAAGATGGTTTTCTTTTAGGCTCAGAAAATTGCATTTTTCTCCATGCGCTACTTTGCTGTTACTTTTATTGCTAATATGAGAGTGAATGGAAGATTGAATAAGGTTTCTCACTGACGATATGAGGTGAGGTGAAAAGCGAGGATTTTGTCATCGTCTTGTTCACAATATCGCGTGTGGGGAAAAGTTATTTCTTCCTCTTATGAATGCAATGATGAGTGGCTACAGAAATTATGTCCGTTGTTTTTTTCTAGCGAATGATTTTAGTCTTCATCCTAGAAGTTTGTGCCGTTGATGGTCTTGATCAAACTGGTAGAGTTCTAATTTTTCGCTCTGTAGAGCATTCTCACTTTGCCTGGTAGACGCATAATCAATCATTTTCTACAGAAATCTGTGTTTCCAATGGATTTTAGAAGCTTCGTGAGTGTTTTTTATTTCGTGATTTGTTCACCTTTTTATGTGATCTTTTGACGGGTATTTGCTTGCTTTTCGTGCACCCTCAGTATAGTGATCTAAGTTTGGGCTTGACTCCTCATTATTCAGTCGTCGATTCTGTGCATCTGTTATACCCGAGAGCCAACCGAAAGGTTAGAGTTCTTGCCAGACTTACTCCTCACTACGGAGTAGCTAATGGACATTTAGGCGTACACATTTCCTGTTGTTTAGCGAGCATGGTTGCTTTCACAGTGTCACTTTTTGAGGTGAACAGCGTTGTGTAATTTACTGACCTGGTAGTTAGGGGCACGAACGATTCCGAGTCCGTAGTTGTTTCATTATCGTTAAAATTGACTGTTGCTGAGACTCGTTAGTTTGATATGCAGTCAGATGTCTATTAACGATATTATTTTGAAAGGTTAGATTGGCTGTTATTAGAATGCTGACTCGTATTCAAATCTTCGAAGTTGATTGATTTCATTGTCTGCATACCCTCACTGTTGTAATTTTGAAAGTTCTTGGAGTTATCATGTGCTACTTTTGATAATAAGATTTGTTGTAGAGTAGTGTTCGTTGCAGAACTGTCAGTATGTTGTTATGCAAAGGATAATTTACTAGTAGTGAATGAATTTGGCGCAGTTAGCTTTGTCTACAGCACCGGACTTGAAACTGCCCCAATACTGCACGATTGGTCGTGCTGTCTGGCTGATCCATTTGCTCTTTTCAGGGGTCTGTGTTTATTGTGTTTGTTTACTACAGGGTTTCGAGGAAGGATTGATAGTAGCCTCGGATATTTTACGTATCTTGTACACGAGTTCCTAGCTCAATTGAAGATGCGCTCTCGATGCGAACAGTTTATCTATGCTAATATAGTATCCCTTGGAGCGACAACACTGCATTATGTTACCCTACTCACCTACTGGCGTGTGTTCACATCTGCCAATAAATGTGATCCTAGCGGGAAGAAAAAATTTCCTTCGTTGTATTAGTATTTTTGGCTTTTAATGGGTTGGAGGATATTGACAGAATTGGTACGAGTTCATCCTGTATGAATTATTGGCTTAT
This sequence comes from Orchestia grillus, assembly GCA_014899125.1. Taxonomy (NCBI): domain Eukaryota; kingdom Metazoa; phylum Arthropoda; class Malacostraca; order Amphipoda; family Talitridae; genus Orchestia; species Orchestia grillus. The sequence continues at coordinate 39,672 of VOMN01119827.1, read as the reverse complement.
TCAAGTGTGGGTTTCAGGCGGAACTTCAAATCTTATGCCAACAGTTTTACTAAGGCGCATTTGTGATGAAAGTATTGAACTCGTCTTTCCTTAACACAAATTCTATCAAGTCTGAGGAAAATAGCAGTGGCACGTCTTACAGCAGCGCCGCATATGAAATAAGAAAATGCCAATTTCACGAATACGAGCGCTGCAGCTTCACGACCAATAGTTGTAAATTTCAAGTTCGCAAGAAAATTTCACGTGCTTTGAAGAAGTGCCCTTCACTCTTTACAGCCAGTTTGAGCTGAGAGCCAGGCCGTACGATCCGTCGTACATGTGTGTGGGTGCAGTTATTCTTATGTTCCACTTATGTAGACTGTAAGCTTTGCTAGCTCGTGATTGACTCATACGCTTGTTTACCTTTCCTCTTCCAGCTCAAGCGTTTGACTATTACGGTGAGTTGGGACCTCCCCTCGACACCTACTGCTCTACACTACTGCTATATACGAATACTATGTCGCTATTTACGAACACAATGCAGCTATTAACAGACCACCTTACACAATACTCTTTGCACTCACCTTTGAGCTGCTTTTATGCTCTATAATTAGTTTTATCTTCGGTGATTATTTATTTAGAGAATTAGGATTTCGTATACCATTTCGTTACAAGGCTAACTCGTATTTTAATGATATGTAGCTTTGTCGTTATGGATTTATTACCCATACAACTTGTTACCACTTGACATCCGAACATTTAGCTTTAGTTATAGTTAATCCGAATCTAGATCTGTGACCCCACGAGCTCCAATGGACTCTGAAACTACCTCCACATCCACGCCATCGACCACAATTTTAACGAGTAGGAACTCGAAAACTTGAAATTCAACGTAGAACAATTCAACGCGAATGAAAACCAACTTCATTCATCTTCCTTATACCCTCTGTATCTCATTACACGCCCATACGTTTTTTCGACAAAAACTACTTCACTTTTATTTGGAGATGAATGGACTGTTCTCACTTGCATGTCAAAATTACGATCAGGCAGAGGATTACCCTCGCATCATCAATTACTCGTATTGGTTCTGAACGTCATAATTGTTACAACTTCGTAGGTCCTGCATCCTATGCAGTCTGTAGTAAAAAATAATCGATTTACTATTACTGGCAGAAGTCACACATACGAGTATGTTATTATGTTATTGAATGCAAATTTGAAAATGGATTCTTTTTCGTGAACTCACTAGTTGGAAAAGACACAACTTCATGAACTCCTTTTTGACGATGAAGTTGTGTGGGAACTCATATTTTGCTGCTTTGAGAACGAACATTCGTGCACAAGGCACGACCAGCTATCGAGTTGTCAGATGCTGTGTCTACGTTGTTAGGGTTATTGCTGCACTGAGATCGATGTCGTTTTAATTGTTTCCATCTCTCTTACTGAAGTGAGGGATTTTCTTCCTGATATATTCTCCCGCACACTGACCACACTTACATTTACTCCACATTTCAGAGTTTCGAATACCGTTTTAAAACATTGATTACTCGTCAGGTTTCGTCGCCTCTAAACAATTTCCTTCAGGGCTTCTCGTTTTTAAACTTTACTTACCTTTACCTGTGGGACGTATACTCACTGTTTTTATTTCAAAGATTACGTTCTTTTAACGGTGACGTAATACTTTCCGTTTCAATTGTTGACTTTTCTGAAAGGTTAAACTCCAGAAATTATTGCAGGATTCCCTGGCTTTTAGTTGAATAACGTCATTTCTTCGGAATTTAAAAAAACATTCGGATTGAACATTCGGCTATCTGTGTTAAGAAGTTATTTTCATGAAATAGGTAACCAGTATTTTCTGCAGTTGTGATGAACTCACTCGCAGTGGAGATGTTATTGGCTTGTTACAAGTGAATTTTCTACAATTTTAATTTAACAATCTAAGGGGGTAGTACAGCGTCACGATTGGCTAATAGGAATTAATATCGAAGATCTGTTTAATTTTCTCACTTTGGCGGAAGCAAGCAGTGTATTTTGACATCGTGGGTGATATGAATTAGAATACACTTCATGTTAGTCGTTGAATGTTGAAGGGCATAAATTTCTTTGTACTATCGTTCCTTTCTGTAAAGAAAGGCTTCTTCCCTAGTGCATGACTTCCAGTTTACACTTTCCGTTAAGGCCCATCGCATATGCATAAATTCGCCTATCGTTGGTGTATCCTGTCCCCTAAGATTTAGTTTCGTGCATCTCAGCTTCAAGTCCTGAACCCCGTATGTTTTTTTTCGTTTTTTCCTAGTATTGAATGCTGGTGACTAATATAATGCATTATCCTACCACATACTTATATCGTTGATTGCTAGTGTGTATGATAACATAACGTTTGCATTGCTAATGTTTCTCGTAGTTTTGACTTGAAAATGATTGTTTTTTTTGTACAACTATGACATAGTGAAGGCCTTGCTTGCGTCCCCAGTTAATGCGGATATAATCTTGGTTAAAAAGCCATGCAAGCGCTTCAGCAAAGATCACCCTAAACCTGTTCACCTACTCACGAGGTTGCTTCATCGTCTAAAAAAAAAAGGGGGGCGATGGTGCATGTATTGATTAGTGCGTGTTGGCGGCACGCCTTGTTAAATATTCTCATCTTTTAGAACAGACAGCCCAGGTTTCCAGAGTTGAACCTAGGCTTAGTTTCATGTTCTGCATGTCACACGAGAATGAGGGAGGTACTTGAAATAGGAAGGAAATTGACTAGAGTTGGCTACCCGCCTTGTAGAGGGGAACTACCTGGGTGATATGCCATTTTCGTAGAGGGGCTCGCATACTCATAGTAACCATGTCGCTGCTACGTCTGTTTTCGTTTTTGTTCTATGTTTTTTCGTTTATATTTCCTGATATCATTAACTTGAAAAAAAACTTTTTAGACCTTCAAAATTCAGAAAGGAACTAAGAAATCCGTTATGAGTGAATAAATGATACTGAAAAATATGCTCTCACGTTATATCTCATAGGAGTTTACTTGGAACTTTTTTGTTTTAACTTGATCTTTACCTAGTCGCCCGCAGGACACTAAACACTTATTTCTGGATATTCTACTAGCAATTTAAGGGACGCGTTCTTGATTTTCATTTGATCTATTTTTGAAATATCGAGGGAGTAGCGGTAGCGTCTTGTGTTGTATTCGGATTTATGTCAATGTTGACCGACTCAGTTGGAAGTTATTATTTCTGAAATGCTCTTACTCTTACTTAAACTGCAGTGAGAGTAGATCTACTGTAAACAATCTGGTTTCCCCGTTTTTTATTTCATAGCTGAAACAGACTGGATGGGATACTAATTATGGTTTAATAAAATAAAATTCTTGTTTACCGAAAGGATATATCCGATTTACTCATTTAAGATTGGTATGAAAGATTGAAATTATCAAGGAAAAAGTTGAGCGAGAGCCTTGATTTCAACACTTATCTACTACTGCAAGGAATATCATGCGACCTGCTTGTGAAATTGTCATCCCTAAGTTACTTTCTCTTCTAAGTTGACACACGTTGTTGTTGACCGACTGGCGAAATAACAACGCTTGTATACCAAGTTTTGAATTGCAGGACTTTCAGTTTTGTTTTGTTATGTGTGGACGCTTGACTGAAAGAAAACAGACACAGACGGACGGACAATCAGACAAACAATAAACCCTTGCCTAGGGGAGACTTAAGCATCAATTTGTTGGTATGCCCCATACTCTGCTACTGAAATGCTTCATCGTGTTCACAGATACTTCACTCTCCTTTGATAATACCGTGCAATTCCTTTTCGACCGAGCTACTGTCGAAAATTTGTCTTCTTCCTTCAGGTGTTTCGTTAAAATTTCCGCCTGTGCATCTTCGCTGAACTTTCCCTTCACTGTTTGATTAGTTCACCACCCTTGTGGATGGGCTCTTCACGATGGCAGTCCTGTGCCAGTTTTTTGAAGAAATTGACTTCCGTATTTTTCCTGCTTTAGATGTATTTTATGTTTTTCCGCTTATCAGTTCAATTGCTCCTGGAAACAGACTCGATGTTTTTGCTCACATTATTCATTAGTATGGAACAAAATCGTGCATGAATTTTCTCTGTCTCGCCTTGTGTGTCTTCGTGATTGCTATTTTTAAATTTCTTTTGTTTCGGTTACTCTTCCGAATTAGCTTCTCCAGCATCAGCATTTGTGCTTGCTCTGAAACAAATCGGCGGTCGGAACAAATCGAAAAACTGGGGTTATCGTTTTCGAAGGGGTTATGGTTCACAGCTCTCATACCACCTGCTTATTGATGTGTTCTTTTTCGGAAGCCAAATTTTGCTCAATGGTAGATCTGTTTTTCATTTATTTAGAAGGGACCTTTTCTTCTTGATAACTTCTTGGTTTGGCATCTGGTGCTCTTTTGTGTTCATGTCGTGTTGAATTTTTTGTGGAGATTGAACAAAATGGGGTGAGTACTAAACCTACTTTAAAGTTTAAGGGAATTTTATTGGTTATTGGCGGATTAATGTTATCGCGGTGAAACTGGAAGTAAAATTAACGGGCGAGCTATACTGGGTTAAACGGTCTCAGTATAGTTCATGTTAATACGTGCATTTGGTGATAGTTGTGAGAAATTTCTCTTTATTGGGGAATCGCTTACCACCTGTATTGTAGGTGACTATTCAAAACTAAAGCAGCCCCTTTTCACCTCTCTTCTTTATCATTTTACGTTGGACGGGTTACATGCCGTCTCGGGTTCTCTAAAAAATCTCATCACTAAAACGTTACCGGGTCAGCGAAAGAAGAAGGTTATTCTCATTCGAGTCCAAGGTTCTTCGAGTGATTGCATGCCAACCACTTTTGTTATTCTTACCAATTTACTCTTTGCCTTGCAATGGGTCCCCCACCGGACCTTGCCAGGTTTCATAACTGAGTTAGCACTTCCTTGACATTTCTATCAATTGCAAGGTCGGAAAGACAAGTTGACTGGTATATTTCGTGCCATTGCTGTGGTTCTTGGTTGCTCAGATCGGAAATTTTCACACTGAAATTGCTGGGGGGTTGTTGTTCTGGCTCGTTCTTTGTTGGGTACAACGTCTATGCGCATTCAGGATTAGGTTCACTGGAGCCCATCTTGTCAATAATTGCGGTGTTAGTGTCTCGCTTAGATGTCAGTGCTTCTCTAAGGTGTCAGTGTTTCGTCAGCTCAGTGGACCAATATTTGTCAACATGTTGAGCAACTTCAAAGCCTCTTACTTGACTGAGGCGCTTACTAATGTTGTGGAGGTTAACCTTCATCCTTTACTAATATCAATCAGCTTAACCTTGTGTTTAAACAATAGTAATGCAAGATTGTGTAGTTGTGTTGAGTTTTTAGTTGTTGAATGGCTTCTATAATTTTGTTTATCAAAATGTGTCTATTTGAGAAGGTAGTTTAAGTGTTCAGAAATTCTTATGAAATGAATAGTTCATCCATTTTTTCAAAAAAATTAGGTGCTTGAATAAGTTAGTTTGTCTTTATTAGTATAATCATTTTTTAGCTTATATTTCAGGTTCGATTTTAAATTTTAAAATTTTGAAATTATAGGTCGTGAATGAACGTTCAAGAAGTCCGTTCTGGACTACTTACTAATTTTATTGACAGGTATGGTCATGAATTTAGTTAAAGTATTGCATAAGATCAGGTTCTATTTCATGGTTCAGCGGAGTCTTTGTTGGTTGTTCGAGCTCAATTACTTCACTTTCGCACTGCTGACCCCTAATTTTTACTTGTTTCTTTAGTTTGACGATAATTTAGAAAGCCTCAAATGTCCTCAGCATTTGCTTGCTCATCAGCCCCTTATGTTATTACGGAGTTTCTGAATTTCCTGGTATCATCACATGTATTGATCGTCTTATTTGTTCACAGGATCTTTTAAAATACATAGCGTTGCATATGTACTCAGACAAACATTGCATTATGATCATCATTTTGGTAAAATAAACGACATAAATGTGTCAGATGTATCGAGCCAAAGGTTGTTATGGTGTCGAGCGCCAATTGATGAGTACATACATCTCTCCTAAGTGTGTGTCCCCTACCTCTTATTTGTTCGAATAGTTCCGTCTTGTTGATCTTGTATCCTCCAAATCGTTGAAAAAATACCCCATTTTAATAAGTCCCTTGGTTGGTCAATGTCAGTTCCCAAGTTTTATTCTCTTTGTTTCAGCTCGATTAAATCTCCCGGTAATGACTATGGCTTCTCAATGGCTGTACTTTGTTTTGAAATAGATAGATAGATTTGGTCACTTTTCATTAGTTTGTTAAATGAGCGCCTTGTTCTCTTTTTTTCTCTAGGCGATGGGATCCTTTCTCATATTCGTACCAAATACCACACGATGCGTAAGTAAGGCCAATTCTGCTCCCAGTCTTACCTTCTTCTCTTCTGTGGTCATCTGTTTGATTTCTAACATTTACACTTCAGTAAAAGTCTTTGCTTTTGTCATTTGTAGCGAAGTCTTCATAAAAGTTATTCATTCTGGACTGCAGGTGTAGTTGTAATTAAGTCGAGAAAACGATAATCTCTGAGCAATGATTACTTTATTATTGCGATAGTGTTCATTTCTATTATTTTGTGTATCATAGTGAAGTTTTTCATGTCAAATTTTGTTTGGTGAGCTTTCTAATTTATGAATATTATGGTAGATCACCGTATGAGAAATGGTTACCTGTAAATGCTATCTTGTGTATTTCATGTGATGTACTGTCCCTCTCGTAGTAGTGATACGGAACTGCCTGCCTCTCGATTTTTCTTTGTTCATAAATGATTCATCAGGCCATTCCATAAGTGGTACTTCTGTTTAATGGGTGTAGAGTATTCTGAATAAGTCTATTTTCATACGTGTCAAACCGATGCTCGAAAGGTTCGTGACGTTTCTTCGCAACTTCATTGATCTATGATAGCTGCAATCAAATATGCATTCAAATGCAGCAGTAGAACCTAGTAATTATGCTTGATAGTTGATGATCAGTCGGGTAAGGAGAATACGGTCAGTTTTTGGTTACAATCATGACTTTAAATTTTGTTATGACTTCGTATTCCTTGAGGACGTTGCTTGCAATCGAAGAACTTTTCTAAAGCAACTATTCATGGGAGCGCCTAAGTTGTGCTCGGTGATGGCCTGATTCAAAGCTGGTGACCAAAACTGGTCCCGGGATTCTGGGTTAAATTCCATTTACTGCTCTTCAAGTGAAAGTTCTAACTAGAGCTCGTTTTGTTTCTAGTTTTTAGTTCAATCTCTGTCCTTTGGTGGCTATTGGCATAATTTCAATGAAAGCAGCCATTTCTTGTACCTCGGTGTCTGAGTAATTGGCCGGCCCACGATAATAAAATGTGTGCTAGCCCCCTGATCGCTTCGCTCAATGTTCGTATGAAATCTACACGTTAGTTTGTAGACTATGAAAATTTTCTGAACACGCTAGCAATACTTTAGATGCCGAATTTGTAATAGTTAAACGTCAGTTGTTTGAAACTTACAAAGAAAGTGTTATGGGGGGCTTCCGAAATATTATAGATCTTTCGTTCAAAATTTCTACCATTGTTGCTCCTCGGTATTCATCGGTGAAGTATCGTCAATTAGATTACTATTTTTCCGTGACCATCACTGGTATGCTCTTCTCAAGGTTTGGGCCAAGCTGTAAGTTGGTGTATTTCATTTTGGTTTTCGAACTCATCGGAGCATGTTACTGAAACTGGCGTACACGGATGAAACAAATTATATGATAATAATTTATGGAATGGCCTGTTGAGTGAAAGCTGTGGAATTGTTTTTATTTTGCCGTAGTTCACCAGTGGAGAGATGTGAGATTATGAAGCACTGTTTCTTGACTGGTGTTAATTTTGCGTCCAACTGTTCTCCAGCATTGCTTAGTTCGCCTTGTTTCGCGTTTTTATTCATCTTTCTTTTGACTTGTCTGAAAGGGCTTTGAGGTTTCTATTATTCTCGATGTCAAACGATTCCTTTCGATCGTTCAGTATGAACCTACGCTTCAGTGACAAAGTACCCTACATGAAGCACAGCTGTGAACTGTGTTTCTCTCTTGCTCGCTCACTCACAGGTACTGTTATTTCTGTGTGTTTGAGGAATAGCTTGAGACAGTTTCAGAACTTCTACTCTCTGTCCTGCATTGACGACATGATCAGAATGGGAAACTTTTTTCCTCGCGCTCGAATTATATCTCTGATTTTGTATGCGCTACGTATAATTTGTTAGTGCTTTACTTCTGCAGTTACTGCATGTAGATAAACTCGTGCATTGAATAAGCGTGTAACAGTAGGGACGTTTCAGAAACTGCTGCACTCGTAACTAGGACTGTTTACCGCCTAGAAGGTTGATCGTTTAAAACATCCCGTATTAGTTGTGAATATAGTAATCGGCACCGATCTTAACCAAACTGTTACGGTTTCAAAGGTAACATTGATCGAAAAAATTGAATTTTGTGAGTAGTCCTATATGTACAAATATCTGACTGGGTGCATGTTTGTGAGAACACTACTGATGTTCTTTCCCTGTACTTGCTAAATGGGCTAAGCTCTTTCACGTACTGCCATGATCAATGATAATGTTCTCTTTAGCACGTTTTAATGAACCCCTCTCATTTGCCAATCTCTCCAATTTTCCCTCCATTCCTGTTCTGTTGCTGGATTTTCTGTTTGTCTCATCGCACCATTGCACTTGTTCTTCTAGCCCTAGATAGCGGAATAACATGAGCTATGGCATTGGTCTGCATATGAGTACGTTGCATGCGTATGAATTTCTGCTCATTCAAACGAGAGGTCGTAATGATGAAGCCACGGGGCTTGCATTTCAAATTGAACTAGTCAATTACAGTATTTTGGGAGTCATCTGATTTATTCTCTTGTATTCTATGTCAAGTCATTAATTTCAATAGAAGAGCGTTTCTTACCAATGGTTATGCACGAATATTCTTTTTGAGTGTGAAAGATATTGTTTGCTGGCCTTTTTCCATCCGTTCTTACAGTCTGCATTGGTATTGGTTCGGATCTTCATTGGGTTGTTCTGCGCTTGATGTGTACGTCGTAGAAAAAAATCGTGCACGGGCTCCTAACATCGGCACGACTCGCACTGAGATGGTCTTTACGAAGCGTTTCTCTCATTTTGTATTTTTGAAAAATCCCGTTACATTCACACACGCAGCATATCATTGCAAAATACTTGATTGACTAACTGATCATTTTACACGCGTTTGTGCTTATCTTGAATTCCTGAATTGTGTTTCAGTTGATTGATTTTTCAGTTTTCGTCGAGAAGCTCTTTGCATTGAATTTCCTATCAGATTGAGAAACGCTCCGGTAGAAAACAATATTATCTCGCAGTTTATCCTTAGCATGGCTATATAGTGAGTCAATACCAAGCTTTCTACTTCTATGACCGCTGAATGATGTTCAACCGAAATAATTTCGGTTGATGAGCATGAGCTTTTTCCTATCGGTAGTACTGATGAGAGCGCCCTAATCCTTTAGATCTTTAGCGCTGGAATAAGTTTCTCAATTTTCACATTCGGCAAGGTGATACTGTCATTTTGCACTAAATTTTTGTTTTTTTTGAGTGCTTCTAAAGGGTATCCGGGATTACTTACGGATGAGGAGTTGTCTTTCTTTACTAGGGGTTCAATATGTACAATTGAATAGTACGCGATGGGCTGTGCCTTAGTTATGATGACCCTAACTACTTCTGAGACGCCGTTTGCTGGCGTCTTATCTATCCGTGAGGTAGGTCTCTTTTCGTTGTTTTATATGAGGATGGAAACAAATGTGGTAAATAGTTAGCAAGCCTTCAATGTAGGTGCAGTGGTGGAAATAGCGCTCAATCTTTAGTGTATTTTTAGGGCTTATGCGCTTCTTGATTCCAAGCCTCATCTGGCCACGAGGGGTAGAACTGACGTTGATGCTTACGTTGCAAGAGCTAATTGTAGGTTTAATTTTGTAAATAGGCCAGCGTTATCTTTCTTTTCTTTTTTCTTCCTTTCTTTTGTTCTATTCTTCCATCATTTTCGGAATGCCGCGTTTTCTGCGCAACTGACCTGGTGGGCAATGAGTTGCAATTTCTATCACAATGAGATACTTCTTAGAATTGTTAAATGTTCTTCGAGTGGGAACGGCGATTCATTTATTTGTAGTATACGTACACATGTTTAGTACGAAGCGATCAAACAGGTAATGAGACACCATCTTTTAAATATGAGCGCATTGAACTGCCCGCTGCCTCTCATGAGTCGACTGCTGTTCTAAAACAATCGACGCTTTTTGAATTTGCTCATTTAATTCTTCGGTATAACTCTATCATTAGTTATACTTTGTTGGAGTAAACCGAAAATCTGTACTTAGATTATTTTGGATTTTCATTTACTTTTTATCGTTAGCTTCACGCAATGCAAATCACCGAAACTTACTATCACCCCGTACTCAAGGAACATTCCGTAGAGAATTTTTTTTTGCAAAAGCCTAGGAGTGCTGTTATTCTTCACTTTATCAACTTCTCGCTCTTGGAAATGCATTGCGTTGTTTTTTCGATCGTCAACGGTATTGTAAGTTGTAATATCCCCTTGTTCAGGTCTCTGTCTTTGGAAGAAACAGTATTGTCTGGTTCTAGGGATCAGTTGGGATTTCCTTATTTTTTCTGGACGGCCCTCAGGTCTCTTTGTTCGTTTCTGCCTTGTGGTGGTGGTGCCCGGCGTAAGGCATGACGTTTGTTCGAGGGTGTACTGTGTTCTATCGCTACTTGATTCACTTTCATCTGATGTGACTCAATTGAGTTCCAAATTTTGCTTCGGAAGTAACCCATTTCATTAGTCAGCGTTCATTGAATTGAGCGATTTCGAGGTATAGTGAGTGTAACATTAGCTTGTGTTGTAAGAAAATTGGCGTTCTATGTCAACACGATGATAACGTTCATTTATTGAAAATTTTCTATGTTGAATTGCTTTTGTAATATAGAAGGCTATTTTATTTTGAATTCACTCATCTTGAATTCAGAATGACAATCACTTAGCCTGTTTGGTCCTGATTCAGTCATTTCTGACGTTGTGCGCTCGAGCTGTTCACTGTATCATCCGCTGTTTTTTTGCAAGGTAGAATTGGGTTTAATTATTCAGATGAGAAGGATGGTTGGGGTTTACTGAGTACACTGCACTGGAGAGCGCTCCCGTTCAAATACGCTTATTGAACGGTCGTAGCATAGAGGTAGCATCTCTCGAAGCCGATGGAGATTTTTTGCTGTTTTTCATTTGTCCTGTGCTTGAGTTTTGGGTTGATAATTTTTTATAGGCCTTCTGCTGTCCATGAGAAGCTTTTTCATTCCTTTGTATCAGGTAAGCCTAATTTGGGGCGCTATTATTTGAATGGAGTGAAAACGGGCATATTTAACTATACCGAAGTTACTACGCCACTTTCCACGACTTACTTCCTTTGATCCGAGTCGATCATAGCAGTAATCGCTCCTCAGTCAAAATAATAAGCTATAAATATAATCCGCTGTATTTCGGTCCATGTCAGCAGTTTATTGCTTCCTGGGTTCGTATGTGGACATCCTCAAACGGTGGTACATTCCAAGAAGGCGTCCTAGTATTTTTATCGAAACCATGGGAAGAGAGAGGTTTTTACGTTTAGTGTTTATGGTCATGGTTCAGACACTGCTTAGGTGTCTTGCAAATTACCTTGATGCACTTTAGCATACGAATTGTATTTTTTTTTTATCTCTGGAAAGATAAAATTTGAGTCATGTTTCTTGATTATTAGAATTTTTACGTTTTTGTTCATCGAGAATTGTACGATTCTACTCGAACGAACGAACTTTAGGTCTCTTCGATTGTCAAATTGACTTCACCATCCGGGAATTTGTCTCAACTTCAGCTACCCCTTGTTGCTGTACGTAAAGGAACGGTTGAAGCGTTCGAGTCAATCGCCTTACGGTTGTTCACTTCGCCCTCGGTGCTCTTTCGCTTCCTCTCGCGTTCACTGTGGTCTGCATGGAGTCTTGTTGACGGTCTCGGTCGAAGTTAACATTGTCTTGGCTTGGAATTTTGAAAATGATGCCTACATCACCTTGTGTTTTCAGAGAAATTGCTCACGTGTAATATGTTGAATTGGATTAATCATTGAGATAATTTTTTGTCCATTATGAGTGCAATAATTACCCAACCAATTGATGCTGGCTACGCCTATTGTGACTGACTGGAGTTTTCTCTTTCTCTCTCCCCACACACACAATCGCAAACAAACACACATATACAAACAATGATATCGTACCTCTACGCAAACATGAACGATTTTGCCCCTTTTTTTCTCTTTCCTTTTCGCTGTGCATATTTTCGCTTGTTTCGAAAATTTCACTTGCATTCGTTTACTGTTTTTTCTTGATATATTTGTTCACTAACGCTTCATTTTCTACGAGTCATTTTCTTACTCAAATTTGTTCTTATTTCGATGTCGAGTTCCACGTGAAATGTATCTATTGTTATTTTTCTCTTGATGGATGTGAATATTTTTACTGAAATTATTTAATACTATTTTCTCTTTGTATTCGTTCTACTTCCGTCTTCTTATGGTGCTTCTCAACGTGTAAATTTACCGTCATTTTTATATTATTCTTTTCCATATCATATCTCATTTTTATTTTTATTCTTGCTCATGCCTTTTCATCTTTCATATCTTAATTGTTTGCAATATTTATTACCCATGCGTTTATGGACACTTTTATTGTTTTTTTTTATATCTTAACTTATTTGATTTCGACGAGACATCTCTGTTTTATGGTAAACGTAACCTGATGCATTTCGAATTCATCTCTTTCCTGTGACTTCGGTCTTCGAAGAAATCTCGTTGTTTTTGTTTCATCTTCACTTGCATATTTCTCATCGTGATCCCGCTGCGTTATCTCTCATTTCTTACCCCTCGTGTTATATTTGAAAACTTGAGTTGTGTTTTGCGTCTTGACTTTGTTTCTGACCGTCCCTATGTTCATATCTTTTGAGTTGTGTCCAATATTTTTGTCTTCGTTATGTTCAATGTCACAATTGCTTTTCTTTCGTGTCCTCAATTGATGCCTTTCTCAAGTGGCATATTCTCATTGCCTACTTACTTTCTCTTAACCGTTGAGACAAACCTTGACTTTCGTATTTCATTTCTGGGCGAATACTTTTGCCTATGTTATTATATCGTTCTTTTCACATTTACATCTTGCATCATTTCATTTTATTTTCTTCGCCATCGTCATCTCGTACCTGCCTTCCATTATTTCCCTTCTTTGCTGACACTACGCTCTTCATTTGTCTCGTTGTAACCTTCATCTCTCGTCGGAACTTGACGCCATCCTTCCTTGCTCATTTCCACTCACACGTCTTGTCATGAAATTATACGCCACACACTCTCCCAACCACTCACGCCCCCCAGACGAGTATAACCTAAACCCTGGTCTAGAGTGGGATGACGAGTTCACAGGTAGGTCAGAGCAGGGCTCTACCCTCAAACTAACGTGTGCAATGAAGAAGAAAAAATACATTCGTGTATGATGTCATGTGAAAACAATATATTAGAGTACACCTATTCAAGTATTTTCGTTTCGTTTTCGTGGATCACATTTTTGTGCGAAAAACTCGTTCATTATTCATACATTAATAGCTTGCCGCAAAGGAATTATCTGTTGTTTTTCGCCCTTTAAATGTTGAGTTAATAATCAGAACCGGGGTCTGACGATTTCGTGTGCTCATCTGAATTGATTTTTGACACAAGTTCAAACATTTGTGCTGCTCTTCATTATATTTAATAAGCCGCTGATGATAGTTGTTCAAATGTTAGAAAGGATTCATTTTTCTTTTAGTCATACGGTAGACGAGTTGCGGGTTTATAGGACACACACTATGTAAGAAAATAAATTAGTCCATGTGGCAATGAGCGATTTTTTAGCTGTATTGGCTTGGAGAAAATGTGTGTAGATCAGATAGTGCGCTTTCCATCTTACTCAATAGCTTGAATATACACGATAGTTAGAAAAAACACAGGATAATAAATTATTTTATACACTGGTAGAGCAACAGCTAAACTGGAATGTTAAAAGTAGGAATGTTTGAAATAATTCGCGCGAAAAACTTCTCTACCTCATGCGTACGAATGAAACTGCGTAATAAGAGGTCGCGTTTAGGGCCTAGTAGGTGCGTGGACTTCTTATTAACCGTGTAGTCCTCACGTACGACTCGCACCAAGCGGGAGAAGAGGAGGACGCTTCTCTCACGATGCTAGACACTCCGTACGGAGGTGGGGGAGGACCCAACCGGCATCATCTACCGCCTGGAATACTGCCGTCTGGTATGCCTCAGGTATGTGGACGGCGTTCTCAGATCGTTATGACTGGACTTTTTGCTCACGCACCTTCTTGTGTCTAGCTATGTATTGGTATGTTGTTGTTTTCGCCTTGGTACTGTCTTCTTTCTAGTGTAATATTGTTTGTGCTTTCTTCTTTCGTGTTGTATATCAATGTTGGTCTGATTTTCCTGCCCGTAGTGTAGTTGATTAATGAGGTTATTGTGCCCAGGTTATTCAGTCTTTCCGTTACAGCTGGATATCTAGTGAATTTCTTCTCGTGTGTTACATTTCATTTCTTAATTCGACTTGAATTTATGTACCTCATTATGGCGTAGCTCACCGAGTTATATGTATACCTTTACCTTACCTTTGAGATGTTAGAGCCTTCACGCCCGGGCCACACTAGGGTGTCGCCATAAAGACTAAACTATAACTAATACTGCAAAGTTGCCTTTCTTACTTAAGATTGGCAATGTCATGGCCACTACCTTCTAATTCTACCTAGCAAATTCATTATGAAATAATTTTAATTCGCAATATCTGTTCGAATTTTTTCAACGTGTCCTGAGCGGAATTTGCACGGTAACGGAAGACTGGTCATGGGCAAAGGCGAAAGTGTAAGGGCAGGTCAGGTATCTTATACGTAATACGCTACGTTTACATGTATATATATTTGTAACCATTTATTTGTGCACTGCAGGAATTAGATAAATAATCTCAAGTCCAGGTTCTCGAGTACGTATTCTTAATCAACGAGACTCTCAGAGAAGGCAGTCTGTAAAAGTCATGCAGAAAATTACATAATTTCGTATTAGCTTTACCGTCATTTTTGACGGCATGAGGTCGCTAGTTATACTAATATATTTCATTCAGCTGACAAAGTCGCTTCTTTTGCGTATAATTTTTCCCATATATTGATTTAGTTCTTTTTGTGCCCACTTCACATGCTTCCTGTTTCTGTTTTGTCGTATTCTACAGAAAATCGTTGTGATTTCACCGATGGGCGCTCATACTTTTTTGTGTGCTTTCGTACAATGAAAATCGTCACTCGGCTTACGTGGAAATGTGAATGAAATCGTCACTTGCCTTACGTGGAAGGATGAATTAAATTGTCACTTGGCTTACGTGGAAGGATGAATTAAATCGTCACTTGGGTTACGTGGAAGGATGAAAGTGCATAATAAGTTTCCTGACTCTGATTTCATGGGCCCAGGTCCAGAACGTGCGTCCGGCCCTCTTGTCCGAAGAAGAGCAGCAGCAACAAGTGCAGCAGCAGTCACCGCCTGAACCTCGTAAGTTCTCTTCAACTCTTGTGCTGTTTTTAAATTTTTATAACGGCCCAAACTCTAGGTGTGTGATTTTGGTTTTTAAAATGCATTCATTTCTTTAATTTTTAGCTTATACCATTTAAAATAGCTAGTAGTCTGATGTTGCTGCGTTCAATATTAACACCAAGCTGGAAAACAGTTCCTGTTCATTTGAACTAAGTGAATCCTTTTGCAGCCATTGCTTTGAGGCCAGAAATTTTTAGAATTGAGTTGGTATCGTTTAGAAATTACTGAGCATCGTACCAGAAGGCGCTTTTATTAGCAGTCTCATCATGCGCCGTGTAGTGTTCAGTATTGGAGTGCAGTCTGTGCTGGAGGATACGAATCGGATACAAAATCTAGTATCATATTGTAGCGATGAACTATGTTGGTATTCATGTTTTAACAACGTTATATTTGATCATTTTCGTTCTTTGAGTCGCCACTTCTTTATTTGGTTCGAGGTTATTTGCAGTAAGTTAAATGAAAAGTCAGTTTTAAGCATTGAAATTTTTAAAGCATCTTAAACGGATGCATTTGAGGGTCTTCATTTCTTAGTGACTTTAGTTGTCCAGTGTCTGTATCCGTATGGGAAAAATGTTTAAAGTTACTGATGTCATATTTTCAGGGTAGGTTCCTGTAGATGTTGAAAAATATTCAATTTCTGAAGCTGTTTGAACTCACTTTGCGAAGTACTGCTAAACTGACATTGGTGCTCATGCTACGCAAATTGAGATGTTCCAATGCGATGTGTTTTTGTCAGCTCGTGACCTGTCGGACGCCGAGAAGCAGGTCATCATGATGACCTCGGAGTTCCACCAGTTCTTTGACAAAGCTACACGGCTCGTGGAGCGGGCTCTAGCTGAGGATGTGGATATCTTCATCGACTATAGCCATGACCAGGACGATGAAACTGGAGGGTACGTCAGCTTCACCAGATGCCCCAACGGTTGTCTCAAGTCAGAGTTCAAAGCGATCTAACGAATGGAATACTCTAGGAAAAGGAAATGATTAATTCAAGGAAATGATTTTTATTTAGTGTGATAGGAAAATTTGGTAGGATTTATTTTCTTCAATAATTTATTGAAGCTTTTTTTTATTGAATTCCTACGCTCCCCATGGAAAGCTGTGTTGGGGTTGGGTAACGTTTAGCACCACACATTTTCCAATTTCCTCCTCTGTAATAATTATCCATGAAGGTGGCTGTCATATCGCATCCATGACTTCTTTTGCTTGTTGCATGCGATTGATTATATTTTTAATGGCGAAAATCGCCTACAAATCTAAGCGTCTGTTTTTAACCAAGTTCCCTCCCAGTTCCCTGAGCCAAAAGAACAGTTACCATTTATGGATAATTCACACTGCGACTTTTGTACTTAAATCTGTTGGTCACTTCCCGGGTGGCCGGCGGTGCACTCACCCGGTCTGTGTAGTCCACGTAGCCATGTGAACGGGACAACCAAAGTGTTGACATAGGTCGACAGTGACCGTTGACAGGTTAAAATTGGTTAGTTGCGCTAGCAAAGGTTTTGATCCCTATTCCGAATGAATATTCTTGTTATGAAAGTTATTTTTGTGCAGTTTGGACCTGAGCAGTCACAAACTGTCGCTGTCACGCTGCTTCTACGACGACCGCTGGTCCCGCAACCGCTGCATCACTTGCATGGACTGGAGCCCCCAGTACCCTGAGCTACTCGTTTGCAGGTAATAGAAGTTTACTTTGCACCAAATCGGAGCTACCTTTTAGTCTGCGTCGCTGATGAATATAGTGAAGCCAATGCTGATCAACACATTCACTACTAGACCTAGTTTTTTTTACTTCGCTGGACAAACGAAGTGTTGAATGTCTCGCTCACATGCGAGCGACGCGGTACAAGTGAAAATGCAGCTGTTGCACGTACACAGGGTGGCTACGAAATTGTAGCCACTGATTTTAAATATTAACTAGACAATACGTGACCCGTTGTGTCAAATCAAATTGATCAAAATCCAACCTTATTCAGAAATATATTCTATGCAGTTAAGTCGGTATCCACAATACAGGATTAAACGAAGAGTATAAATTTCGAATATCTCAGAGCCGACAGATAAATGATTCTGCCCTCTTTCTCATTCCCGTATCCACTTTTCTAACTTGCTCGACTTAAATTCCTTTCTTTTACATGACATAAGTGTATATTTTCTCTTTTGTGCACGATTGTGCACAAGCAAACAAAGAAGACGATCAGACTTTTAGTATTATACTAGATAGATAAATATGTGTGTATGATACCGTGCAGCAGTTCAATTCCGATACATTTCCTAAACTTTAGCTAAAGAAATGTTTCTGAATTAAACTACTGTACGGTATCAAAGATACGTAATATTTTCAATATTTAAAATCAGTTGGTTCATTTTTCGCAGACAGCCTGATATAACTCATTGGTTGCGAATGCGTTAACCAGACTTGGTGACTGTAGTGAGGTTCAAGACTGGAATTTTTTTGTTTTATGTGCGTGTTTAACAAGTACGTTTTGTTTTTTCATTAGGTACACCCACTAGCCTCGCAATCTGTACTGTATTATATATTTTATTGTTGTCCCAGTATTATCCTCTTCATTACCCTCCACGAATTGTACCTCCTTTATCAAAATACTTCTTAACTCTGTTCAGCTACAATAACAACGAGGAGTTCCCGCACGACCCAGACGGAGTTGCCCTTGTGTGGAACACCAAATTCAAGAAATCCACACCAGAGTACATCTTCCACTGCCAGAGTCCTGTCATGTCAGCCACCTTTGCAAGGTATTTCTTCCTCAATTTATTTGTTTAAATGGTGTGTTTGTTATGTTGTATTACAAGTGTTCCTCACGTTCTGAGATTGCTTTGGCAGCTGATTTTTGTTGCACAGTTTGTCTCGGAAATACTCTTTGTCATCAAGATTCTGACTTGCGTTATCCATATCGTAGCTTCATTATTCTTGTCTTGTATCGAATAACAAAGACTTATTATTTTTGATGTGCAGATTTCACCCGAATCTGATTATTGGTGGTACGTACAGCGGTCAGATCGTCGTCTGGGACAACAGGAGCCAGAAGCGCACGCCTGTGCAGCGAAGCCCTTTGTCCTCAGTCGCGCACACGGTTCGACAAATTTTGTTAAAAAATTTGTTGCACTCACTTGTGAACTATAACTAATACGCACATTTTTTCTGTAGTTATCCGCACAAACTGGCTTAATAATTATCCTAGGGTTCAAGTTCTTTAAAATTAATGCATTTCTCATATTTTGAGTGTGTTTTATATAAAATTACTCGCAGGGTATTCTTCAAGCGTGTTCTAAATCCCAGTTTATGTTGCAGCACCCAGTGTACTGCATGAAGGTGGTGGGGACGCAGAACGCTCACAACCTCATCAGTATCAGTACGGACGGCAAGATGTGCTCTTGGTCTCTGGACATGCTCTCCCAGCCGCAGGTCAGAAAATTGATTTTGTAGAGTTTATCCTGCGGAAGGAAGGTTGTGCGTTTTATATGATTTTGGATTTATTTTGATCCTATGTGCGTTGTTCGAATGCTTATCCTATTTGAATTAAAGTTTACTTCTGTCGTCTGAATTCGAGACTTTTATAGAATCTTATATTTGCTGCAATTGAAGATTTATTCTATTTAGAGCATATTTTTTGACCAGTTGTATGTAACTTGCTACGAAAAGCAGGACTCTGCGTATGTTGCGTTGCGATGAAAACATCATTTGAAACACACATAACCATGTATGAATTGGATGGCATTTTCGTTCATGTTGCATTTGAATAAAGTTGGTCTGTTTCGCTCTCGTTTGTCAGGAGAGCATGGAGCTTCAGCACAAGCAGTCTAGAGCAGTGGCCGTCACCTGCATGGCTTTCCCTAATGCTGACGTTAACAACTACATTGTCGGATCCGAAGAGGGAGCCGTCTTTACTGGTGAGCTGCTCTGAATGAATGAGGTCTTTGCTTCGCTCATGAGCTTTACTTTGCCCATGGGATGCACGATTTTAACACTTTATTAAATAACTACAATGAGAATATGTTAAATAGTCCAATGCTGATTGCGATCCTTCTTGGGAAAATGATTGAAAGCAGTAAATTTGGAGAAATAGGCCCTCTTTGTGAGTGTTTGATAGTTACATTGGAACGGCTAACATTTGTTGGTATTTGCTTCATAGCGAGGGTATTAGTAACTCGTGTGACAAAATTCATACATATAATGATTTTTAACGACTTACGTTTGTTTAATTGTACTGTTCGAATTACAAGCGATGATATCATCGCGATGAAATAATCCATGCTCATTATTCCTATTGTAATTTTTTCCACGGGTCTTGAGCATGAAGTTGTATAGTAACTTTGAACTGAGTAGTAGAAGAGGGGACGTTTTAAGAACATTTCAAGCGTTATAGTAATGTATCTCATTCGGGTGATCAAATCGTTCCTGATGTGGCTGATCAAATCAATGGGATTTGGTGACCTTTTACGATCCTTCTGAACTCCTGTAGAGGCTAAATAAATGCTTGTGTTTCGCAGCATGTCGTCATGGCAGCAAGGCTGGCATCGTGGACGTGTACGAGGGACACCAGGCGCCCGTGACCGGTGTTAGCGCTCACGCCACGCCGGGCCAGATCGACTTTTCTCATCTCTTCCTCACTTCTTCTATCGACTGGACCATCAAACTCTGGAGCATGAAGGTGCGCCTGTCTGTGTGCTTAGAATTACGTAGATTTTTACTTTATTCTTGTCTTGATATACTACCTATGTTTTTACTATGGAGAAGTCTTTCGTCAGAAGCTGAGCGTTATTTCAGTTTTATATCTGATACCTGAGTGAAATACAGAGTATTTGATTGCTAAACAGTAGAGTATATTTCCGTCTTTTTTCAATAACGTAGGTGATTATAGTATTGTTTTTGATCTTGAAGAGAATTTTTGTTTATTTTTTAATTGAATTTGTGTGGGGCTTCTGCCTAACTCGATGAATTTAGAGTAAAGTTCTTTTTCTCACTTTTCCACATGCTGCAGCATTGGTCTTTGAAGGTAAGCATACTCAGGTCCCATGCGTGGTACGTATTGTCATCAAATCCAATCATGAGTGGTGCTTTCATTCATACGAGTGCGTTGCTTTTTTCGTCGTAAAGCGTTCCTCTACTTTTATTGTTATAACTTGTTACGTGGTTAACGTTCCGTGAGCCCTCATTTTAAATTATGACGAATAAGATACTTGAGCTAGTGTACTAGTCAAATTTTTCATTTGCTTTTAGCACTCGTGTTTTGAACTAATTTGACCAGTGTATTAAAATAACCAGCGTGAACGGTTTTCTCTTTTTTTATTTGCTTTCAGCACTAGCGGTTCGAGCTAATTTGACCAGCGTATATTACAATAACTAGCGTGAACGGTCTTGCCCCTTTCTTACTTTATCTTAAGTACATATCACAAAATTTATCGTATTGAAAAACGCGTGTGATTGTATGTCAACTGATGAATCGTCTGAACGATTTTTTCTCCATTCTTACGAGTTTTCTTTGATGTCTCCGAATATATCTATTCCGTCTCTTTTGTGTCGTTCATTGCTACTATTGCATCACGTTTTCAGGAAACAAAACCTCTGTATAGCTTCGAAAATAGCTCTGACTACGTATACGACGTAGCCTGGTCTCCCACTCACCCTGCTCTCTTCACTGCTGTGGATGGTTCTGGGAGAATTGACCTTTGGAATCTCAACCAAGATACTGAGGTAATTGTGGGTTTAGTCTGTGTGCGCAATTGTTACGGTCTTGTACCCCGCCTTCTATCTCGAAAAATAGTTTCATGAGATTACATCTGTCACGTATAGCACGGCGGCTAAACCGAGCGATAATTCTTGGGCTATTTTGCATATTATTATTCGCGTGGCTGAAGTCCAAATGCATTACGGGAGAGCCGGTGTAACAGTTGTGGGAATAGTGTTTAGTGTCTTGGGTCACCTCCAACTATGAGGAAAAGTGACTCATTCATTCTGTAGGTCAGTATTATTGAACTTTTATTGCCGGAGTAAATTACAAGTGATCTTCAGATATATATATCCATGTACAGAAAGCATTACTTGAAGGGCTAAGCGTTGTTGAGGACACGAGAGCGACTGCATTAACCCTCAAGTGCCTGAGGAAATTTTAATGAGACAGGCAGCCACAAATTTTATTGTATAAACTAATGTGCACGGCAAGCACTGAAGAGGTAATTGTCATTCTACGTCGTACGTACTCCAAGTATGTCCGCGAATTTTTTTTACTTATCTGAAGTGGTACGCGTTGGTATTTTCTCGTGTTTTTCGATTGAAATATGACTGTATAGTGTTGTGAATCAATCTTTATGAGTTGCTATTCAATTATTTATAACTTTATATTTTGAAATATTCTTTGGTAAAACTATTTCAAAGGTACATGTACGAGGATAGGAGGAAGATTATTAAATTTTTTATTTCGTATAAGTCATGATTACCCACATTATTTTTGTTCAAATACTTGAAAAACATGAAAGAGATCTAATGCAGAAATAGTAATTAGTAATTTAAGTGTTGTGAGATCTACAGAAGTTACCAGTTTACATGATAAGCTAGGTGTGTCATGATCTGTCATCAAATATTTATCAGTTTTCTCAGTTTTGTTGTTACATAACACATTCGTGTTCCAGGCACCCACTGCCAGCACTGTGGTGGACGGCGCTCCCGCACTGAACCGCGTATCATGGACACACTCCGGTAATCAAATCACTGTCGGGGACGACAGCGGCAGAGTGCACATCTACGATGTGGGAGAGGTTAGTGTTGTACCTTCCTCCCTATTATTTTTTAGAACTCCTAGACATTGTATCGATATATTGAATTGTAATCATCCTACTGCTTTCTTGTTGTAATCATTGGAAAACATATTTCCTGGAAGTAATATGAGTTTGACAGTGAAATTAGTTATGCTCGAATGGGAAGAATGGAGCCGTATGTCCTTGGACTAGTACGTATCACTTACATCTGAAAGACTAGTATTAGGGCAGAAGTGGCTACAAAACTGCTAGGTTTTTGACGCGGAAATGTTTGTGAGTTTGGACCGAGAGCTTGGGGTACGCCTTACGCCTCCCAATAAACTCAAACAAAATTGACACCAAGTGCCAAATTTACAATTAACCATTTTCTTTCTGTTTAGTATACATGGTGTTAGGGAAAAAGAGGTACTAAATTTCACACCTGCCAGGAAGCGTCAAACTAAACACTTTTGCCTCCATTAAACTTAGCGAATTTTTTGGAGGGGTTTTGAGATATAAACTGTTTAATATTTGATAGGAAAAAATTTGACAACAAAACTGCCCAGAAATGATTTATTTATACATTTAATTCACAGAATTTTTTTTAATACAGGCAGAAGTGTTTAGTTTGCCATTTTTTGGTAGCCCGTGGGAATTTTTTCCCCCGTATAATTGCTTGCCGTATAACAGAAAGTTGTATCTTGTTAAAGGTCGACTTCCACTTCCACTGTTAATGTGCACGATTTTTCTTAAATTTTTATTTTGAGTGTGTCAAAATCAGTATCTGTAATTATTTTAGTGCCAGGCCATCTATAGGCGCACAGAAAAGTAAAATGAAGGAATTACTGCCGAGGTAGGTCTCGGAAAGAGAATTTTAGAAAACTACATCACAGTGTGTTAGATTGTATAGGAATGAAAACAATAATGAATGACAAAGAATAGCTGTTAAGCCGTGCTGGAGACTAAAGGTAGGCCGGACATATTGACACAGTAGTAACAAAATATGGGAAAAACTGCGAAGGTAGCCGTGGGCGATGTTTTGATAGGAGTTTTAAAGAATTTGATAGAAAATTCATGGAATGTAGGGGATATATCTGGAAAGGTAGTTGGCTTGAATGGTTGTCGAAGAAGTAAAGTAAAATACACGGGTATGGCATCGGAAGTGGCTTGCAAAACTTGGCGGTTTTTTTATGTAGATATTACCCCTCAGGGGGCATAGGATAGGCCATACGCAATAGAGGTANTTTCGGTGCGAGATAGACTGAGTTTGTGAAGCGCTGCTTTCACTACCACTTCCACTTTTATGTAGATATTATACTGTTTTTTGGATTTCCATTGACATGGGGAAACGAATTTTTGAACGTGAACGTACAGGCGGGGAACTCTAAGTGGTTAACTTCGAGTACGAAAATAGTCATAGGTAGAATTTGAAGTAACTGACAGTGTTTAGCAATGCGAGTTTCAGTGGTGCGTAGATAAGAGGTTTTGAGCTTAGGAAGGTGTGTCTAAGATAACAATAATTTTACCCTCATATGTCTACTCGTTGTGAAGAGAGAAATGTTAAAACTGTTATTGTCTGAGACTCGCGAGCTTTCTCGCATTCAAGGTGTTTTTGTGTGCATCGTATGACTCAATAATTTCCAATATCTACCTATCATTCAGAAGTCATTCAAGGCACCAAGGAGGTAAATTAGGCGCACGTATTGACCGTTAAGTTGATTGTGGGCTTACGCTAGGACATAAATATCCGTATTAGTTTGGAAAATGTTTAATAAAAATGCTGAAAGAATTCCGAAAGTGGTAGGTGATTAGTGATAGTTATTGTGTCTTTACCTCGTGAACGACAGATCATTGGATGTGTCGTCTAGTCTTTTGATACAAAAAGCGTGTCTGATTCAAGTTGAGATGAGGGGATTGGTTTTCCGTGCAGTAGGGGATTAAGACCAGGTTTTAGGATGCATTGTCTATACAATGAAGACGAATTTTACGTACGTGCGGGTTTGACCGATCGAGGTATGATGGATGGATAGAGTGAAAGGACGTGTTGGCTTTGATAAAACGAAATAGAGTAATGATGTTCCTTAGAAGTAGCATAAAGCTCTCTCAAAAAGAACCCAGCAGGAAATTATACCTAAAGTGGCGGCGCGAGCTGTCATGCCGTGCAATTGAAGGGCAGCAGGCTTTCTGAATCATAAAAGGAAACATAGTTAAATTAGGGCAAAGCCGTAAGCCAAGATATTTGACCTTACGACATACACAATGCTCCTAATTTTTGTGCAGCATTTATATCAGCCTCGCCAGGACGACTGGAGCCAGTTGGTACACACTCTGAGTGAACTCAAAAACAACAGAACCGAGGACGACTCGCTGGCACATCGCGCCTACGACAGCCCAATGTCTTCCCTTTCTTCCCTGTCGTCATCTCCATTGCGATAAACTGACGTACGTTGATAATCGTTGTATGTATTATTTCGTTTGAAGGGTTTCATTTGTATCCGAGTTCTATGAATTACCAAGAAAAGATTAGATTATAAACTATTGAACGTGTACTCAACAAAAAGCAATTATAAAAATTTGGTTGTTTAAATTTATACACTTCGGCTTGATTTTTTAAAAGTATTCTTAAGCCTTAGTTGCTGCAGGTCCAACGACGGTAATCATCAGTATCGAAATAGCGATGTTGAACCTTCGGTGTAAATGTCAGTGCATGATAAGTGTTTGTACGTTACTAAACATATATATTTTATTATTTTAAGAAATGTTTCACACAGCATAAATTCCTGTTTTACAACAGGCGAAGTCAAATTTATTTCACTTGCTAACGAATAAACAAGGGTTTAGTTATTTATTAAAACTGATGGAAATATAATATACTTATCTCATATTATCGGTCATTTCTGAAATCGATTTAAATGAAGAAGAATGAGTTACATTGGCATTGAAGAATCCATTCTATTGACAGAGAAATCAAAATACTTGAATGATGCTTTACTGCGTGTCGTGTACGCTTGTTGGGCGAGCGGGCGGTATATCATTTGAAACATTTTTTTTTCTAATTGCATCGGTTCTAAAGTATGGATAAAGTGGGGTCAAACATGTTAAAGAAATCATATCCATTTTAGTTCAATTTATAATATACACAGGTACGCGTGTGAAAATCACAAATGATGACAGTTTGCTTAGCTTTGAGATATACTGTATTGTACAATAACACTTTTACAATGAGTATACGTCATATTTAAATTCGAGGAAAGGTGATACTGGCTCGTGTGGCAGTTTTCAAACGTTGAAACTTTTCAATGAGATCAACTAACTTGGCTTTTCAGTCTGGTATTAATGTCTGAGCTCGGAACATAATTATTAGGTTCATGTGAAACATGATATAATTTAAGCTTACCGCTGTTGAAAGAAACTTTATATGTTGCCTTTCAATCAGCTGCAGAATCAAAGCTTATTAGTAAACCTAAATGCGGAAAAAAGTATTTTATTATTCAGATAAGAACGAGTTATTTCCACAGGTGGCAATGTACAAATTTTTTCCTTGAAGCTTCGCAATAAGTTATTTCGTACGATATTTATCTCTGCCTACCACCGAGCATGGTTTTGTAAGTAACTCGTTACAACATAGACCTGTAAAAAATTATAAATGATAATGAAGTTCAACATTTGAAATTGAAATATAACAGTTTGAGGTCAAGTAACTTATTTTGATGACTACCGAGGGGAAAAACTATTATAAACATTACTCATATGTGTCTTTCAGAAGCCCTAAAAATTATTCAAAGTGTAACTCAATTACAATAAAGCAAAGTTTTAAAATCATCGATTTCACGACATATACCTACGAAACGCAAATGAAAAATATTTGAAGGCTAACTACAATTTCATACATGGTCTATTTTTAATTAATTCTACTAGCTACGCTTCAAAAATTTACTTTCAAAACTGACAATATGAAAGATTTAGGTTTTACTTGAAACTGTTTCCATCACGACCGATACGTGTCGAAATGCACTAATCGTTTTTCTCAAACACTTTCGAAGCAGTTCATAACGTACGCAAAAAAGTATGTTCACTTACCCATGCTAGCTTCCCAACATTCTTGGTGGAATACAATTGATCCCAACAGTAAATACTTCAGAAATTATGAACTGAATAATTCATTTCACATTTTCTATAGAAAAAAGTTATATTCACGTCATCTTGTTGCCTATGGCCTATCCCATACCCCCCGAGAAGTTCTAAGATAGTAAATATAATAAAACATACAAAAGATAATATAAGTCGATAAAACCTTCAACAGAGAACATTTATCAGTCTCAACATGACACGTGAAACTTCTACCAGTTCCTCGCAGAAATATTTGAAAATTATTTCGTGAACAAATCCTTTTCTAACCATACAAATTGTAAACTGTGAAAGCTAAGGATATTACCTCATTTATAGTTACAAAACATTTCTATTGATGCAAGATAAGGGTTATATTATTCGAATTTTCAGTAGAATAAATGAATCTTAAGTAATACGAATTAAGTGGAATAGTAGAAAGTAAGAATAATAATTTAATCCTATACTTGATCACATCAAGAACATAGTACACGACTTAAAGGCAGGCACCTTTTTCTTTAATATTTTAAATTACAGAATTAGATGTTTCTTACTTTCAGCTATTCCATTTAACCAAAGTAGCAAAACCAAACATTTTTCTTATGAAACGGACCATTTTCTAATTTGGCAAACATGTTGCTTTATGAAGAGAAAACATTTTTTGATCCTGTTTTTGTCGAGGTCTTATAAAAGAAGATATTCTACACGTTTCATTATTGAAGGCAGAAAACTTAGAACGATACATCTTCAAGTTATAACTACACGATCTTCCAGAGAAGCAAATAAATGTTTCATTTTATGGGATTTCATACAAATTACTTGTAAAAGGTACAATTTATATATTATACAATCAATTTCGAATGAAACTCGCCCAGTGCTGCGACTGTTGCACTGCATATGACACCTGAATTAGAAGATTGTGGGAGAGTTTGCAGCGGTGAGGCAAGCGGAAGCTTTCTCCCCAATTCATGAGCTCATATGCAGTGCAGCAGTCACAGCATTTGGTTAGAACCATTCTAAATTGATTTTATAATACAATAAAGCATCGTTTATAGGTAACTTTATGAAAATATTTTCCCTTCTTTTGTCCACAGTGCTGTCAATTTTGCAGGTAGTTTTCAAATTTTGGCAAGTTATAAAGTCCGCACTGAAGAACGTTTGCAATCAAAATGATGGTCCCTTTAATTCGTATTGCCTTCAAGCACAACACACGTCGTATCAGGAAGAAATTCAATTTTACATTTGCACAACAAATTCGACACTGCATATGAGCAACAGCGATCTTTATACATCTAGCAGGCAGGTCATCTCAGACGCGTGCGCACGCGCCGCAACAGCTAGACACATTTGCCAGAACTGTCAAGAACATCGTTCTATGCGAGGATTTTATTGACTTTTTCGGGCACGACACTTCTTGATGACAAAATTAAGTATGGTCTTACATGAGCTACGAATAAATGAAAGAATTGAGCTAAAGTTTGTGAATAATGTTAAGTACAATTAGAGGATCCTCCGCTATCAATGATAAGATTACTTACTATTCACGATGCGCTACTTTAGGAGAACAGAGAACATTTTCAAGTTGTAGTATAAATGAACAACGTAGTTGATAACTTGCTGTTGGATTTAATAATTACAAACGTTCCCAAGTCGTCATAAAGACGGTAAATCTAATGCGAAATAATGTAATTCTCTGTATCACTCCTACGAACTGCCTTCTGTGACAGTCTCGCTGATAAGACATATGTAGGAATCTTGACCCAGTAATGTTTTCCTAATTCTTTCATAAGCGGTTACACACACAAAGAACCTAATAAACTATATAAACTAGTAGCATTCACGGCACTGTTCATGGACAACAGCGAATCTCATATAGAATAGAAACACCCGAGAGTTTTCTTCTATCAAATTCCTTTGGTGCACAAAGAAATGGTTACACGCCAAAAACAAGGAATAAATCCATGACCTTGGCTTATTATTTACGTAGAATAGATTATTTTTC
The DNA here is from genome assembly GCA_014899125.1 of Orchestia grillus. Lineage (NCBI taxonomy): Eukaryota > Metazoa > Arthropoda > Malacostraca > Amphipoda > Talitridae > Orchestia > Orchestia grillus. The sequence continues at coordinate 11,139 of VOMN01119827.1, read as the reverse complement.
ACAAATTATTACCCACGTGAATCGTACAGAATCTCCACCGTTTCGAAGACGCTCAAAATCTAAGCATTTCTTCACATAAAAAGGAGCAAAAATTTTCTTTTCTATTTAGTAAACGTAGTTATTGGATAAAAAATACGTGCGACATTAAAATTACAAAAAATAGTACAAGTTTTGATGGGTACTTCAACAAAATTTCCTTTTCCACGGAGTTTTTTACTTTTAAAGTCACTGTCGCTCAGCGCTGAGGGAATATTTGCAAAAACCACATAGGAAAATTTACCACCATATTTTGGTCATCACACGCATTTTGCCTCAACATGAAATAATGGGATGTTGAAATTGACGAGCCGAGTTTCTGAATGAGGAAATATAGTACAGAAAGCCGTATAACCGCCATTCATTTGCCTCAAAACTACACAGTACCAAAACAACAGTTTATTCACCAACATTTAAGGACGTATTGGAGATCGGGAGAACTCTATATAGAAAGACGTCAATATCACTCTATATTCACCAATATAGAATTGAGTTCCTAAAATAAACAAGGCACCAAAAATAGTTACACTCATAAAGATAGAGGCTTTTTATAAGCGGTCTAAAATGTAGCTTTATAATGCTCTCCATTGATTCGTTACATTTATCGCAATAACAGTGCTTAAAATTGTATATATACATCTATTTACAATACTCTACTCCTCGTGATATTTTTGTTTAGAGGAGATAAAAAGGAGACATAACTACACAGCGAGAATAGACTCTTGAACCAAATCCGATAAACACAGCCACTCTCTAAGAACAATAAAACAAGCTTACAGTATATTTGATAACAAAGAATCAAAATATCTCCGTGGACAGGAACAGAGTTGCGTTCCTCTTAAATGTTAATTTAAGGCTAACAAAAGTCATCGTCACTGTTGTGTCGCGACCGTACTCTGTTCCGCCCAGACTTACCTCGCCCTCGAGCACTGCGAGCTCTGGCACCACGCTCGGGTCGGTCATTCTTTTTCTTGCTTGGGGACAACACTCGAGCAGCCTTACTTTGCATCATTTTGGCCCCGATCGCTGAAAGTTAAATATGACATCAGAACGATCTTTAACTTTTATGATGAAAATTAATGTCTGTTGAAACAACTCAAACTACACGATATCTTGCGCATACAGTCTTTAGATTCAGATTGTCGAGAATATTCTTGAATTGTGTATTTATACTAGACAAAAAACACATAATTTCAGCACCTTACCCTGAACTTAGCACGAATACAGCATTAAGAATTATCAATAAAACACTTCAATTTCTTTATAACCTCCAACCCCAGATAAAAAATAACCGCAAAAAATCAGAAACAAAAGCTATAGTAAACTTTCAAAGATTCTTCAAAAGAAACACAGAATAACAAAGTGGGGCATGATTTGTTTGCATTTTATTCTATTTTCAAAGCACAATAGCAGTAACATTATGTCTACAAGAAAAGAGACTCGCCTAACTTGAGCCGACCCTGACGTATACAGCCAGATGTGATAAATCTCAAAGGTCCAACACCTTACTCGGACGAGGCTAACTTTTGGTCATGATTTCGAAAACAGAAGCTAACTTCGTGAAAAAGTTAAACCATTTGTAGGGTGATATGAAATAATAAAGAGAAAATGTATTTCGACATGATACAACTCCTGAAGAAAGATTTCAGAATGAAAATCATTCATTTATGAGGACACAGTCATCGATCGCTATATACTACCAACCATTTCTTTTGAGGCTGCATCACAGAAGGCAGATTTCGCTAATGGTAAAGTTCACGTGTATTGCTACTCACATTTGACAACTTTTTTTTTCATTCGTGAACAACTAAATCCACAATTCATTCCATTCACGCATTCATGAAAAACAGAGAAGTTACACTTTATAAGTATTAATCACACTATAAGGCTTTATGAGGTATCAGGAAATGCTATCAGCATAGAATTTTCAAAATATTCAAAACTAAATACTAACTTTAAAAAAAGCAAAGGCCGTACCTACGTGAGCTTGATGAATACATGCATAAACTGATAATATTTAATATGTGTTCTCAGGTTCTGAAGGATTAACATTTCGAATTCGAAATTAATATGACTTCCTCTCAGTCAGAGAGCAAATAATCTATGTGAGTAGTTCGTAGTTAACTAAGTGAGGATTGCGAGCGCTACAGACGCCTATATTTCGCACGAGCCTAACGTTCATGGATATCTCAGCTTTAAGGCGCTGAGTAGCAGGGCTACGGGTCCCTAACATCGCAGGTGAGTCGCTCTGTGAGCATGCGGGGTCGAGGCAACAGACGAGGCGCCTCACACTAATGCAGCAAGTAAAAGCTTACGGACTGCAGAACCTCTTTACCAGTTCATAGCATGTTTATAACACTCACTCGGTGACCGAAAAGCACTGAGGACTCGAGTCCAATCCTATACAGGTGATATTTGAATTCGAATTAATCAAAGCCTTCTATTAGCTTCAACAACAAATTTAAACATTTAAAAGCTGGTAAAATTTTGCCATGAAAAGGATTCAATACCGTAATTGTTAGCAATTTTATCATTTTGTCCCACGTAACTATTGAGCAGATATGAGGAAAAATACAAGAACTGCGAGGTAGTGAATTTTCACTCCACATCAGTATTTTCATGAAAGTGCTCGACTTGCGTATGTTGCGTGCGTCCACCTACCTTCAACATGGCACACTTCTGCCACAGCACCGCACTGCAGCAAATACTCCAGCCACAGGATCTGCTTCGTAGACAGGCGGTCATTGGGTCCCTTCACCTCCACCACACGGCTCTCCTGAGAGGTAAAATATCAACATCCGCCATAAGAAAACACAGCCAGTTTATCTACACGAGATCTAATTAATTAGTACATCGTGCATCTCCGCTAAGATTTCCTTCGAACTAATATTTAAATGCAATGTTTTGCGGTGCAGATTAGATTATCTAGAATCAAAACGACATGACTAAGTTACCAGCATTTCTCAAACGAAGTAGAAGTCGTAGTAATAGTAAAACTAGCAGCGCTTTAGTACCTCATGACTATTTTTCACTGAAATAGAAGGGAACGTAAGTATAGACTTAGGAGAACGGGGGAATCCATGCACAAAGAGTATTCCCATACATGATACCATGCGCATAGAAACAACAATTTAAGAAAAAAGAGGAAGAAAAGATAAAGAGCTGTGAGCAAAGAAGGCAAGAAAATGGAAAAAGCAAAGTGGGTACGAAAGATGGAAGTCCTGAAGGCCTGTCTAAACCTGAGGTAACCTAACAATGTCCCCCTAGAAATGAAGAACTAAAGCTTTAATAATAAGCGCAGGTAGCATAGTATACAAAGCTCAATTGTAACCAAAAAAGAAGAAAATGAACAAAAGGCTGAAACAACAATAACAGATTACGATTGCGTGCTTTTTTTGCTCCTAAAATGAAGCCTAAGGTACACAGTAACTTTTCATAACACGGACCGGCCACAAAGACAGTCTCAAAGATTGAGTTAGTCTCAAGTTACCATACGTTGTCCTAACAATATTCTTAGACAAACAATGAGTTCAAAATTAACGCAGACCAGCTGCAAATCAGAAGCAGGCAAAACAACTAGTATTTAATCATGAGGCGACAAAAGATGACAGAAATCGAGAGGTTTGATTTCGTTCGAGTAAAATTGGCTGCAGTAACACATCAGTTACTATATTGAAAAATGTAGAGACCAACAAAGAGTTGCGTCCGTTCTTGCTAAGTAACTAATAATTATCGATGGTGTCATTACTTAACTTGAGCGTTATGCAGTAACTTAATACGCCGCAGGAGTGCCAATTTGGACAGAGAATCACGTCTCATGCTCATTTGATAAGAGTTTGGGAATCATTTCTACCTCCGAGGAGAACAGAGTTCATCAATACAAGGAAGTGAAGTAGTAGTAGTAGTAGTCCGTTGATAACTGGCGCTTCAGGATCCTCTGCCTATCTTGCACCGATAACACGCATCTTTTTAAGCTCAAAAGTTGCAAAAATTCAACCGTTTTCAACTAGGCACGCAATATAAAAATTTTTGTTTCCGCGAAGGACAGTTATTTGAAGGAGGCAAGTACACAACACGGTAAATTCATGACATGGAAAAAAGATCGAGTATTTCCAGTCATCTGATCAAGGAAGAAAAACTCTAGTTTTAAAACAACATACACGGTTCCCATTTAACCAGCATTTAACTCGCGACACACCAGTTCATCAAATAGAATAAACATTACGTAGTAAGAATAAAACAACAACAACTACTACATTTGTAGAAACAACTTGTGTTTCATTGAAAAACAGTAAAATATTAAATGTCGTTAAATTCTTGCCTATTTCCTAGGAGAAGATCATCCAACTGAAGTTCGTTTGCTGAACTAAAAAAGGGCATACTTTATACAGCTATTTCATCAGCCCAATACAAAGTTTGGCACGGAGCCCAATTGTCACCTTCTTCGTTGGGTTCCACACGATGAGGTCCGGGAAGCCAGAGCGAGTAAAGCGATGATCGGTCGCCAGCCTCTCACAGATTCTCGACACAACACGTACGCCTAGACTCAGTACAAGATCCTGCAAATACGAGGTTATTATCAAAAACCCATTACGATTCTCTTATTGCAGTTGTGAAAAATAATGAGTACAGTTATATTTTTAATAGTCAGAAAGTTTGGGATTGTGAGACATTCTGCGCAAGTTTCTCACTTCCCAAGCCTAATGGATTTTACTGTAGATACACGTTACAACCACAAACATGCACACGCTGGTTCATTGATAAATTTCCTCCCTGCTTCGTGCAAGTTTTTACTAGTTGGCGTTTCAGTGCATAGACATTTCTTAGGCCACTGTGGTCACGTGAAAATATAAAAAATAAAATTAAACTTTGCTATATTTCGAAATGGTAACTACCAACCACTGATGTAATCTTGGCCCTTAAATCCACCGGGTATCAGAGCTGGGCAGCGCTACTTTGAAATGTAGCGGCCTTAGCGGCCGCTATATTTCAAAGTAGCGCTGCCCACCTCTGCCGGGTATCATAAATGATACGAACTAACAATTTGATAGAATAACAGGAAATCTCGCCTGGTATCATATATGATACAACTAGCAATTTAGTTAATTAAATGGAACATTTTTCCATCTCATTTGATCTGTGCGTTTACTGGCTTATCATAATGTAGAATTGCCCTAAAAAATGTTTTTTATCTTTTTAATAAATGCGTGAATTTAAGGGTTAAATTTTGCGAAAAAGAGGCGAGTATCACAAAAAAATTTAAGAGAACACTAACAGCAACAGTCTCCAAGGAATGTATAATTTCAACATCTTGGCCGGTCATAAAAAAACGAAGAGCACAAGTGTTTTTGGATTAAATTCCCGTGAAGTAGAAGTTCATGAAGAAACTGGAACACTTCACTCCTGAAGTCCGACAGGAATTTATCAAGCTTATTATCATTAGATTCTTCCCTACTCTAGGGTAATCACTCAGGGTGCCAAAAGCAATGTCGGTTTATAATGAGGAAAAACTGAGTATTCATTTTTCAGAGATCTTAAATCTTATTCTCTTGTATGATTTTTCTGATGAACCAGGCACTCTGGCAGACCAGCAGACCACCACCCAAGTACAAGAATTGACAGGAGAAAAGAATAACAGAATCAGCAAATACAATGCAGTGGCCCGCAAGGTAAATAAATCTGCCTGCCGCCTCACAAAGGCAGGCAGCCTCTCCCTGTAGAACAACAATGTCTTGCTAATCGCGCTACTGGAACTGAAGTATACTATCATCTAAATTACCTAAGAATGTCGCTCAAGTAATTGAGGAATACTAGCAAGTACATCAGAGGAGCTAATATGAGACTGACCTACTCTCACAATTAACCGAATAATCAAGAGAACAACTGATTCAGTACATAGGAATCGAATACACTCGTTAAACAAATTAGTCTTGAGAGACTTTTCTCGTAACACTTCACTATAAGCCTTCAATCTCTTTCCTTTTCAAAATCGATACATATTTTCCCACAAGGTCACGTTGATATTTTGTCATATAATAAGCACCTTTTAAAAATTTGATGCCAGTCCCTTCCTACGACCATTTCAACATTATGCCACGATTTGAATTTAATCGTTTTGAAACTGATATAACTTATCCTACAACGTCATTGAAGCATGATTCACTTTCATTTCAATCCTCGTGAGAATTAATTTAATTTCCTCACTAAACTATTTCAATATATTGACAAAAAAACTCAATAAAGTACTACAATTATCACAAACCGTGACGTGTTGCTCGGACTTGAAGAGGTCCCAGTGCACAATGGAGGTCTCCCCGTGGTGCTCTGACCACACTTGCGACACCGCCTCTAAAACCTCGGCATCCGTCATGTTGGCCACTTCCAGCACTCTGCACAGCATTGGTGTTCAAGTTATTCTTTCACGAAAAATATTCAGAGCTTATACACTGCACCACATGCTTAAAATGTTTGGCAGACCTGATGATCAAGCTGACATGAAAATATAAAAATTGAAGAAGTAATATTATCGAACAGTAAAATTACTAAATAAGTAGCCTTATTGGCTTCTTTAAGACAGATTATAACAACTAAAAGTGCAAAAATGTACACTAGAGCTGCACAGGGAATTAAGTGAATTGTTTCGCCAAAATTTTCAAAGTGCACCAACATCAACCATTGCAAGTTGTAACTAGTTACGTAATGGCACTTCATAGAAATTGAGCAAGTTTTTATAAATTACCATGCATCAAAAATGAGGCTGCCATAAAAGGAGCCACTCGGTGCATCGCCAGCGCAAAACGCACTTTATTCATAACAGAAAGTAAAACTATTCGAGAAAGAAATCGACTTAACTACTGACAAATCCGATTTTATATAACTTAATCACAACTAGAAGATTTCTACTGAACTACCGATGAAAATTAGGAAGAGATGCAAGAATCGATATTTCCAGACAGGGCATAATTATAAATAAAGTGACAAATTACAGATACCTTCTAGCCATAGAAGAAATACCCACACTTCTGTGCGGGTACTCAATATTTCGCTAGTGTGAATTAGAGTCAAAACACTACCAGAATTCTAGCAAGATTTCGGCGTCTCTTTAGTACTGAATAGCGAATGAAAATTTTTTCTCTAAGCCTGAGAGATATTAGGAGTCTGAGAACTGCAGTAACCTTTTGCCAATTTCCTGCTTTCTGGCCCGGTAGAAGTTAGGGTAGTCGAGATCGAGTGGCACAGGCTGGTGAACTAGTCGGAATGCGTCCGGCACTTCACTCTCGTAGATTATGCGCCAGAAGAGGAGCCCGAACAGTGAGTTGACGGTGGTGCCTTCGGCGTGTAAACCTGAAATATGAAATCATGACACTTTTCGTATTATTCATCGTTATGCAAGAACAGGGTTCCGAGTCCATTTGTAGCGAACCCAGCAGAAAAACATTAGTTGGCAATGAGTACATAATATGGATATGGAGGCTCGCTCAATTTTAGGTTCATCCAACAGTGAAGACTAGTTAGGTGAATACTTCTAAGAACTCAATATTAACCTAGAGGCGACGGTATTCAGTTAGTTTTTCTCAACATTCCTAATGAAAATTTTGCACTAAATAGTCAGGACATGTGAGTAATTTGACAATAGGTAACGACATTATTAATGCACAGTAGCCAAAAAGGAAATCCTTTCATAACTACGCAAAACAAATGAAAAAAAGTCACAAACCAATCAACGCCCAAAGCTTACAATTAGAGTGACGTACTCAAGTTGCTAAAACGCTGTTCATTTTTGGACAAAACTTATCTGGAACTTGGGCAAATCTTAGATGACGGTATTAAATGAGAGGCCGAACATTCACGGCAAGACCAGAGCGCATAGGAGCCAGTGTTACCTTGGCAGTATCCCTGGTCAGAGTAATGCCCCAGCGCGAGCTCCTCCACACTGCAGGCCATCACGTCGCCCTCCCCTGCGTGCACCGCTGAGTCACCCCGGATGAACACGCGCCGGAAACCCGTGCTGTTGTCCCTGCAACAATTAATTTAGCATTTTGAATGTGACATGGTACACCCGTATTGATACTTTTTTACAGGAAGGAATTTATTAGTGAAAATTTATCCATTTATTTAAAATTTAAGGCTAGACTTACATAACATTAATCTGATAAAGAATTCAGTGGATATGAATCAGGCATCATCCAATTCACTCCATTATCTACTCAAATTTTCGACTATACTTCATACGATAGATCAGATTCCCTGCAACTATTCGAGTACTTCCACTACACTTTAATTAAAAAATATTATGAAAATGGGGAATTAGTACCGGCTTCAGTATCTCGATTAGATTATTAGTTAATTTAAAGCTTCCTAGCCACATGGAATGCGATCTCATGAGAGCAGCACGAAGGGACCATGTGGTATGGACTTAAGAAACCATAGAATATGTCCACAGGAGTGTTCCGACACATGATTTCCTGCGCATAGAAACAGGAGCTCAAGAAAGAATGGGACGAAGAGATACAGAATAATTAGCCCAGAAGGCACGAAAATGGAAGGCAGCAAAGGACACGAAGGTCACAAAGTCATGAAAACCTAGCTAAAGACTCAGGTAATCCAACAATGCCCTCCTGGGGACGCCAGTCCCTATAGCATAAGATCGATAAGCCTAACTCGATTGCCTATAGTCTATCCTATGCCCTTTGAGGGGTCTTCAGCATTTCGATTCATTTCAATCGGAAGTTGGCATGTCAACTACAAAGCTTATATACTTTACGTAGCATTATCATAATTAGTTATTACTAAATTCTTCTTGCATGAATATACGGAATCGGACGCCATATACCATACATACTTATTTCCTCATCAATGAATAAACACAAAATCAAGCTATAAAACAATCTGCTTCGTGTTAAATTTAGTATCAGACACGATACTCACTTTATATTTGCTGTTGATTTCCATTAAAGATAAATGAATGTATAATTATCTGGAAGAATCACATCATGATCTGAGTCCCTGAGAATACCAAAACATTGGAGCCACGAGGCGAACATATCTGGAGTAAATGACAGGGGTTCATCAAAAAATATGTCACTGTGAAGACATCATCAAAAAATATGTCACTGTGAAGACATCATCAAAAAATGTGTTACTGTGAAGACATCAAAAAATGTCACTGTGGAGACATCATCAAAAAATGTCATTGTGAAGATACGAGTTGTTTCTTACATTTCAAAACACCGCCCTTCAATCACCACTCTAGGAGCCTCCAAAGGCTCTTCGAATTTAATGTCGGAAGGGACAGCGCGGAGGTTCTGAGTTCCACCATCACTTGGCGCAGCATTCACGTCATCCCCATGGTCGTATTTCCGCCTCTTGCTCGCCTTCACAGCCTGGCGCGAGAAAAACGCCAACAGCCTCTGCCCTCTCAAGCTCAACGCTAAACGGTGACCCACGCGCACTTCTGGGTCCCTCAGGGCATCGTAGACCACTTCCAACGCCTGTGTGCATATCGAGTGTGTGACCACTAGCAATGTGCTTTACAAGAAACATTGGTCAAAAGGAAATACGGGGTCACTTAGAAAAGGAAAACAAAAAATCCTATCCTGAGGAAATAATCACATTTTTTTGAAGGCTTATCGAGGTCCTGGGTAGCAAAGCTTATTTCGCACACATTGCAACTCTCCATCCGATAAACAGATGCAAGCCATTTGGAGGTTGTAGCAATATTATCAATCCTACATTTTTCTTCTACTACTGTCTCATCTTCAGATAGAGAAAAGGGACGTCTGTTCTGTATAATCAACACAAATTAAAGCTTTTTGTCAAAACCAAAGTCGGTGAATGAAAATGATTATTAAATTTATATTATTATTTCAAAAGCAGCGCAAGAATTAATTTGGATAAATAAACTTCAAGTCAAGTACCGTCTAACAATTGTTGGTGACTAAAGTTCCGAGAGGTAAATTCGATAACCTCATGACAATGCACGTTTGTCTAACGATTAGATTCTTAGCTTGAAGCTCCCTACCCACAGGAAACGTGATCCTAAGAGAGAGAAAAGAAGGGACCATTAAGTTGGGAGTTTAGAAAACGTGGAATCTATATACAAGTGTGTTCCCACACAAGATTTCCTGCGCATTGGAACAGTAAGTAAAGAAAAAAGAGGAAGAAAAGATAAAGAATAACCAGAGAAGAAATCATTAAAATGGAAAGAATCAAAGTGGAGACAAAAGATAAAAGTCACGAAGGCCTAGCTAAAGCTGAGGTAATCTAACAGCGTCTCCCAGGAGGCGCCAGCCCACATATTTTAAGATAGCTAAGCCTGACTAACTTAACTTTTTATGCCTATAGTCTATCCTATGCTCTCTGAGGGCTGTTCGCCTGTAACGTCAACATATACAATTAGTATTGGTAATAGTAAGGATAGCAGCGCTTCAGTAACTTTGACTATCTCGCAAAGAAAGAGTAGGGACCATTTAGTATGGACTGAGGAGAATGGAGAATCTATGCACGTTAAGAAGGACGAAGAAGAAAAGATAAAGAAATATCAGTGAAGGCATGAAAACGGAAAGAAGCTAAGTGGGCACGAAAGATAGAAGTCCCGAAGGCCTATCTATGGCTGAAGCAACCTAACAGTGGCCCCCTGGGGGCGGTAATCCCTATAGCATAGGATAGACTAACTTAACTAACCTAACCCTATTGTCTATCCGATACCCTTTAAGGGGCCAACATGTACAAATGAACAAGAAATTTTCTAACAAATACTTCAAGCCTTGAAACTTTTACCGTAATTTAAAGAAGCAATAAATGTAATGTACGCAAACCATGTCACGTATAGATTTATTTCGGGGGAATTTCAGTCTAATTAAAAAACTACAAAATAAAGGCACGAAAAAAAACATACAAGTTTTAATTTTAAAAATTTTCTTTCTCTAGAGCTTTCGAGCTAGACATCGCTCTCATCTTCAGTAGACTGTAAAAGAGGAAAATTTTGTACGTAAGTAATCGTATGACTATATACTAGACTAGAACGGTACATGGTTGCACCAAGTTACTACAAAACACCGCCTAACCTAAAATGTTTAATGGCACGGAGGCATCACAACTGTT
>VOMN01119821.1:0-12379 GCA_014899125.1 Orchestia grillus | reverse complement strand
GGACAGGTATCCAAGGATATGAGTAAATTGACTTTTCTTCACAACCTACCAAAAGGATTGAAACCAAATTCAAATTCATGTTATCAGCTCTTAATTTATCAAACAGTTATGAAAAGGAGGTCTTCCATATTTCAACATGGTAATTCACCTGCACACAGATCAAAAAACGAAACCGAATGGCTGGTAGACCAATAATTCAAAAGGCGTAATTTTATGGTGAAGCTTCCAAACAGTCCCAATTTAAATCCCATAAAAAGTTTATGATCCATTGGCAAGAGAATTTATGCTGATGGCAAGCAATATTCAAGGTTAGAAATCTAGTAGAACCAATTACAAGAGCTTATCGTTCAACTGAAACATCTGAGATAGCATAATTGACATCAGCAGTTGTCATACGTCTGAATGGAAAAATGGAGGAAACCATGTTTGCTCAAAGCCTGCATGAAAAGTCTCAGTTTTTTGGCCATTGAATTATACCTTGTCGTACTCAGTAATTGAGTACAGAAATATGTAATTGCATCGATAGAATACAAAATAAAAATACAAAATACTAGGCTTTTATATTTCTTTGCAGAAGCAAAATGAACTTTAAAGTAGCTCATAAGTGAATAGCAATATCTTAGTGCCGTAATAAAACGAGGAAGTGAGGTTTCGAGTTAATATCTGAACTTTGTTCAAAATCTAACTCGAATACAAAGGATCAATTGATCCGTTATGTACTTTATTTGTATTTATAATGATAGAAAAATGCTCGAATACTTCATAAAATCCAATTTTGTTATCACAAAACACCATTTCATTTTTCCTCATCATAGGGAAGGCACAGGCTCGAAAAACTACATTAATATCTTCAAAAAGGAGATGGCTCTAAGATCTCTCGCTACCGAGGTTAGAGGGGTTGACTGCAAGACAGCATAAGGCAATAGAGTCTGACAACCGTGACTTCTGTGTTGAAACTAAGCAGGGTGGAACTCTCCTCCAACGAACTTGGCACTGTTAGCCACTCAATCTAAATTTTCGTCGCTACGAATCAGCAATAAACATGAAATATTTTTCTGAAACGTTTTATTTACCCTCAATTTCTATAATTTGCATATTCCTGTTACAGCCCTTCCATGCATTCCAAAAACTTACAGAGAAAAATTCTTTTCCTTTTCTGCTGAAACTTATAGTGATCAACCTCATAGCCATTGATATTCCACATGCGTTCAATGAGATTTAGGTTGTCACTATGAGCGAACATACTAGGCATAGATATAATTTCGCGTTAAATGCACCTGACTGGCCATATTTTCAGCTGCTCAACAGTTCTAAAATACTGCCGAAACGGGCTCCAAACTAGCGATGTTTGGATCGTAGGAACAAAGAAGCCAACAAAATTTCAATGCACGTAATGTTTACGTTGCCAAACGATCTCATGAAGTTCGAAACCTGCGCACAATAATCCCTATTACCGTTGTAGTTCCTCTTTATATCTTAACCAGTTATTTTGCACTAGAAGAAAAGAACATTATCTTAAATTTCGGAAAATATGTATACGTAAGATAAACATTTATTAGGTGTATAATAAAATGAAAAAAATACTTTTTTGATTGCTAGCAGACCCTATTAAACTGGACTGATTTTCACCTCTCAAAAATACAATAGAATTTAGCCGTTTAAATGAGTGTGAATAACTAGATTACCATTCTGTCCCCTAGCAATTAGAAGTCTACAGATGCAGCTCTGCTCTAGCCAATAATTGCCAATACACAAACTAGCCAAAAATGGATACCAAATCGTGACACCCCAAACTAAAACCGACACTTATCCGACATGCAATGACGGTTGCAGCGACGTGTCAACACGGTCCGCTATTCAGAGCATTCTAATTCCTCGGTGTAGCCGACATTATTGAATACTTTGGGCTTAGAAAAACAAAACTTAAGGGATCCATCGAACGAACGTTCGTGAATTTGAAGACTATATTCTTGGACCTGGTTCGTTCAATCAAATAAATCAAAAAGCCGACATCTTAATTCATATTTCCCTGAGGGTAGACCTCGCTGCATTAACGTAAACAGTAACGTGCATCGGGCGATGTCCACGTAGCGCGATGCACAACGTGTACAACGTCACTTGTAAATGTGACTTTTAATAACGGGATCGAAAAGAATCTATAATAACTTCGGAAATAATTGAAGAATTTTGACGAACTGAAAAGCAACTGAATTATGAGACATGTAAGTTTTATTTCAATTACTTTTTAAAGACAATATCCTTCATGGGCGGAAGTTGTTTATTACGGCACTAGAAAGTTCTGGTCCAATTGACCGGATTTCTGCCGCAATGGATGCCTCGAGTTGGAGTAGATCTGTCGGCTGATCACGGTAAACTCTTCCCTTTAGGTATCTATTAAGGATACAATCCCACCATATAATGATAGCCCAGTATAGCTTGCATGCTTGGTCAGCTCGTCTCTCAATTACGCTCGTAAGGATTTAGATAGGAGGAAATTCGCGGGTCGTCGTTCCCAAACTAATAGAGACTGCCAGATAAGGCAGTCCGTGTCAGTGATACTGAAAATAACATTATTTCATGTCAGAGTTACAGTAAATAAGAGGGCATCTTAGGAATTTAATAGTTTTAAGTTTTTAAAAGTCCACTCGATACAATAGGAGTTGAGGATTCTTATTGGTACAGTCATTAAAAATCATCCAGTATGTCATAGATATTGAATTAGTTTACGCGTGCTATGCAACATTTTATCGTTAAATAGGTCTGGGTAGGGGATTACACTTAGGGCCCGTTTATACCAATATTTTTGTATTCATGAATCCAATGGTTTGAGAATTGTCCTCCAGAATTTCGACCGATTTTTTACAGACGCGCTACATCGATGACACCTTTATGCTTCCCGTCGGATATTGCACACTCGAGCATTTTCGATCATGTGCATAATCAACCCCCTTGCATAAATTTTCTACGGAGTATGAAGAAAAAATAGATTTTTATTATTAGGTAGAAGTGTCACTAGAATTTTTGAGAAATTTGAAATATCTGAGTCCTGAAAGACAACTTTTTCTGTTTTAGGAATTAATCTTTTCAGTTACTGCATATTTCGTTTCAATTTAAATGGTACTAAAGTAAAACGTTTTTGACTCATGCTCTCAGAATTTGTTCAAATTATTGTATTTTATATGATGAAATGTGGTTTCTCAAATAATATTTTCGGCAAAACGGCTACCGCTCATTCGCGTTTGGAAATTAAGTTCATAAATTTTTATACAGTAATGCTATTCCCACTGCTCCACGTTTTGAAACTTTCGAAACTGGGGCTGCATATATGCCACTTGTCCATACTTCTGCCCATATTTCGAAAAACTACCGACACATTTATTGGAACTAGTCGCAAAATAATTTCCTGCAATGAAATTTCACGCAGTACTTGAAAATAAATTCAACAATGATCCTTGTTTCAGCTACGAAGACAAGCTGTCTCCTGATGTGCACTCCTCCCTGGTATACCACAGGTACAGTTGTGCACATTGTGCATCGGGTTACATGGGCATGATCACACTCGGTCTGAAATCAAGAGTCGCAGAGCACGCAGGAGTAAGCATTGGAACTGGTTCCCGCTTCACCAATCCACCACACTCAGCTGTGCAGGACCATGCTGAATCTTGTGATATGATACCAGAATTAAGGTATCTGCAATAGATCGATGTGAACGCGACGTCGTAGATATTTGAATTTTACAATCATTCATTTTTAGAAAACATTTCTAACGAATCAATCGAGTTCTTAAGCTAAACTGTTCTTAAATGACGAGAATATTTCGTGTTAATAAATTTTACTTTCGCATCATTTTCAATATTTTTTGTGCTGAAAAATTTCCTTTTTACACGATACTTTCTTTTAATTCCGAAATTTTCTCTTTAGTTGATGATGAGTACAGACTCGAAACGTACTGAATGTTTTCTTACTCAAATCTTTTTTCGGTCTTATTTATCGATATTATCCTAAAACCTTGATCATCTATTTGAAGCTGTCCACTCTTCATTAATAACACAGGTCAGAAATTCAAAACAGAATTTAAATAAGTTTTCCTATGGCATCATAGTTACGGTTCATTGAGACAAAAGTGAATGAATTATTTTCCTTGGCTATGGGTATTTGATGAGAAACAAAAAAAAATCACTCGAGGCTAGAACAGGACTTTAAAAGTGACTCAATGGGTTACGGGTGGTCTAGTTTATAATAAATTTTACGTCAAATTTATCACATAAAGCGTAAAAGCTGTAGTCTGCAGCACTGCTAATGGACATGATTTTTTCCTGGCATGATTATTTTTTTCACTATGGAGGGAAAATTTTCTTAAAATGATAATTCATCGATTTTCGCTCTTGATGGAACGGTTAAAAAAATGGCCACTCGTTTTGACGCAAAAATACATTAATTTTGTTAAAAAAATTGATTTCAAGTATTAGCTCAATAAAAACCAGCGGGTCGAGCGAGCGTCAACCATTTTGCCTCCATCTAAAATCGTTTCAGCTCCACTAAAAACAAAATTGGATCACAACCACAACAAAATATTTATTAAATCCCCGCTAAGGGAGACCGTGGCGAGGTAAAACGGCAGTATGCGCCGGCAATTTTACTTTTAACAATTCATATTGCTCACGAAGTTGCTTCGCACGAGTAAATGCGTCAACAAAGCCTCACTATCATATGATCTGAAGGCATATATGCGGTGGCTGCTGTTCACACTCGGGGTTCTCTCACTTGGGGCCTGGGTGAACGTAAAGGAAAAGTTCGAAGGCAACGATAGTCATCCATCTGCCCGGTCTAAATCCTCCGTCCCAATATTGAAGCGTGAGCAAATTTATTCAAACTCTTACAGACGAGGAGCAAAAATAGAGACGAAAAATTCAGCAGCTCTGTACTGAGACTGACCGACTTTATTTCAGCACCCGATTTCTTGGTCCTTTTAGGGAAAATTTGTCTTGGTCAATTTACCGCTCAGAAGACCAAATTTTACCAAATTGCGTCATGTAATATGGAATGGAGAGTAGCCTTGTTATGCTGCGTCAGCTGGAGCTCCTTCTACGCTCTATATATATTATATATAATATATATAAAGCGTAGAAGGAGCTCCAGGCGACGCAGCATAACAAGGCTACTCTCCATACAGTATATATATGTTTTGCTAGTTAAGCTTCCAGATCAGATGAAAAAAGCTGAGCTAACGTATTTAACTTTCTTTCACCTTTTCAGTTTTGACGGCTATCATGTGTTCTCTCACATAGCCCGAACAGTTATGAAAAAATCTTGTACAATATCCATCAATCTTGAAACAAACTCTTTGTCTTCGAAGCTAGACAGAGACTGTATCACCAATGTTACTTAATTGAAAAAGGAACCGAATTATAAGGTTAAGAGGTAACTGAGGATTCTCTTCCAAAAAATGTGAATACCTCTTAGACTGACGTTAGCTTCATTCAATAACTTCACTCTTTCATTCACTAACAATAAAGTTTCAAAGAGTACGAATAAGTGAGGAATATGTTTTGTGTGAGAGTTGTTATGACTGCAAAAAATAAAGAACACGTACAATAGAAATACTAAAACCAGCCATAAAGTTAAAGATATAACACGAATGTTAGGTCACGGAAAGAACTTAGCTTCAGCTTTTCCTTCCCATTGATCCATCATTTTAATCAGTGAAGTTTGTAAGCACCCCCCCCCCCTCGGAACTAATTTCGGTAGCCTGAACTTAAGACTTTCCATTTTAAACTACACACGATTTTTTTTCTACCTATAGCCACCACTCTACGAGAAAGCGGAAAATGTATTCGGAGAAGTGGCTGGCTGCTGCTACTTATCTAAAAATTTGGGTGGTAGAAAAATGTTGCACTTGGAGCGCACGAGTCAAAATCAGCCAAGAGATTCCCAGTTGAGGCGCAGCGAGTGGGGGGCTCAGAGGAGGCATGGCAGCGCGCAGCGGGCAGCGTATTAGCATAACGACCGGCAAAGATCTTTAGCTGGGCCAGCCCGAGCTAAGCTTTTTCAACTCTCTTCCTCCTCTTTCACCATAAAAGTGCAGTTCCCGGATTCATTTTTTTCATTTCGAAAGAAAAAAACCTTCCGGAAGCTTTGCAGTCAGGGAAGAACTTGGTCATGTCCATTGCTGTACGTGATGTTCGTCTAACGGGCGCTTCTCGAGCGCAGCTGAGGGCTTATGGCCTAGTATCTGCCCTAACGAACCAAAAATTTGGCAGCATGCGAGTGTGGGTACAAGTCTTGTAATATCACTGCGTGCGTCATAAAAAATGGTAGTCAGTTAAAAAATCAGTTCTTCAAAAACGTACACGCGTGTTTTTCAGCTTAATCATTCTTACTTCGATGGAATATCGATCACGTATTTTCAAATAAAATTTTCAAAAAACTCTAGTCAATGAATGTGAATGATTTTAAAACTTCACTTGATAACTTTAGATCCATGGCAGTTTAGTCTCATCAATAAATGTAGGAATATCTTCAACGTGCTTTAAAATCGTGTAATTAACAGCCGTATGAAAGCAGCCCGTGACTCGACCAAAAAATTCAATATTCTGTTAAAGGAGCAATCCATTGCAAGAAAATTCCATGGAAAATAGGGCGAAAATGATGGTAGGGAGGCAGTGGTGTTGCTCTAGTTTGGTCCACTGAAGCTTCGTTTGTAAGGCGGAAAATGCTGAAAATCTGCAGTTTTTAGGCGCTTTTCCAAGCGCAAAAAACATTGGGCATTGTTTCATAGCAGCTCTAGATTAGCTGAAGCTTACACTGAACAAACATCGATTTGGCGAATGCAAAGATGAAATCTACTCTTCGAAATTTTTAAGGGAGACACGTGCGTGAAAAGCTTTTAACACAGGAATTTATAAAGCCAGATGGGAGCAGTCCCAAAAAAATCAGCACTTTATAATGGTAAACAAATTCCCTCAATAATATCTTTGTCTGCATCATAGCTTAATGAGACTTCAGTACGCACTTGAAGTATTTCGTTACAATCACCAACACATTTATTCGACCGTCTGATTTTTTTACAATTTAGCTAAATCGAGACGTCGACAGTGCAGTGAAGGAGCGCACCCCTCAGGAAGTCTCTGTTTGAGGCAGGCGTTAGAATAAGAAGAGTCGTCTCTGTTTGTGGCAGGCGTTAGAATAAGAAGAGTCGTTTCTGTTTGAGGCAGGCGTTAGAATAAGAAGAGTCGTCTCTGTTTGAGGCACGCGTTAGAATAAGAAGAGTCGTCTCTGTTTGAGGCAGGCGTTAGAATAAGAAGAGCCGTCTCTGTTTGAGGCAGGCGTTAGAATAAGAAGAGTCGCCTCTGTTTGAGGCAGGCGTTAGAATAAGAAGAGTCCTCACGGCTGCGAGAGTCGTGGCAAAAAGTGATCCCTCGGCTCCCTTTAATGAAGCTTGTCTATTGTTCCCGGATGCGCTCCATTGGAAATGCTGCACTGTAGAAATTTGAATAAAGAAATGAATTTCTCGCTACGCCGGAGATTGATCAGTGATTCTACAGCGCTGCTCGTCTGAGACTCGAATGAATTCAACGAGAAAATATTTCAAGTAAGGTCAAATTTGCGCCAAAATGCTAGATAAATGTATCAAGTGTTAGAATTAAAATTACGGTTTATCACCACAGAATTGATTAAAAAGCGCTTCATTAAAAACCAATAACAAATAAGCTTTAAAAACTATCGTGGGTAGTAGTAGTTTCTTCTGTTAAACTTGAAAACAATTATTATTTTAGTGATAGTTTCATTGCAGCTCCTTCTCTTCCTGAAGTACGAACTAATAGAAGAGACGAGAGGGGACCATTTAGTACGGACGCTAGGGAACGGGAAATCTATGCACAAGGTGTGTACCCACACAGGGTGGGCATTGTAAGAGCAAGTTAAGTAATTAAGAATGAAGAGGAAGCAGAGACGAAGAATAGAGGGCAAAGAAAGTATGAAAAGTGAAAGAAGTAAATTGGGCAAATAAAACAGAAGTCCCAACGGCCTCTCAATGCGGAGGTATTAAATTATTGGAAATTCTTCCAACACTCGCGCTTGAATTAAGGCTTAAGGAAAGCTAAGACGCGAACTCAGTTATTGGGACTAGCAATGACGTCTGATATCTATTGTTATAGTTAGCACGACCGATGGTTCGTAAATTTCTCCTAATTCACTATTTCCACAACTTAGGGATAAATTCTCTTTAATCTTTATTATTCGTTAGAAAATCTCAAGGAGAGCTTTAAGTAGACTTATATGTTAGTATTATAAAAATACGTGGAGAAATCTTCCCCCAAAAAACTTAAAAATCATAATTCGATATTTTCAGCACACAAGATCAATTCGCAACTCTTATGACTGTTTTACACGATATTCAGTAATCATAGTTCGATATTTCCTGTAAATAAAATCAGTTAAAAATTCTAAAATTTACCTTTATGATAGAAGAAATTTTTATCAAATTAAATAAAATGGTCGGACTATTTCCTTCCCACAAATTCTTTCGAGATCAACAGAACATCCATATCAACGATGAAAAGAACTCTTTACTTCGTGATTACAATCATTTGGATGTAATGCCCAACGAAGAGTCCTTGCATTCAAATTTCTATTACAAAACTCATCCAGCTGAGTTCCTTGGAGTCTTTCGAGTCGGAGAGCGGCCAGTGAACTTCCGCTGCATCGTCCGGTAATTCTTGCCCAGCTGGTTTACCCCTGTTACGTCAGTCGATGAGCAGTTCATTCACCCCCTTCCCCACCATGCAACTTAATTCGAAGAAATGCCCAGCGTATGATATAGCTGTCACAAGAACTTCTCAGAAAAACACAGGTAACAGTGCAAAACCTGTTGACTTACTCAATCGGACAGCACAAGTTACAGGAAGCGTACGAATTAAGCACCTTGTGTCAAGTGCTCAGAAAATTAAGACGATAAGTCTATTAAGAGAGATTGGTTTCGCAGTCTGGTTCTATAGAGAGACGGCAAGGCGGTGAGACTTCGTCACGTTATTTCGGAAACCTTCACAACATTATTATGAAGACCTTTTAACTGGAGAAGGTAGTTTAGTGATAATTCACAGACCATTTAAAATTCTCACAAGTTTCGTCGTAAAACAATATGGAGGTCCACAAGCGTCGGCTTGAGCTTCCCTCGCTTCTCCAGAACAGAAATTAGGTTTCGCGTAAATGGCCATGAAAAACTTCTGAAGCACCCGAACCGAGGCTGTGTTGCCTTAAGTTTACGGAGACCTGTGACGGGATAAGGTTCGTTGTACATAAAATGCGAATTGAATTGATAATTATTACATGAATGCAAGCCAAAGGAACGAGGGCGGAGATTTAGAATTGTGTTGACACGATTAGTAAATGACAAATATATTGAATTGACGATGACCGAGATTTATGAAAGTCTGAAATTATTAAACAAATCAAGGTGAATTATACGACGCAAAAAAAACGAACCAAATCGTCTAGGGTTGATGGGTAGCTTCAGTCCTCTCATAAAATATACACGTGCATCCATTAACCTACAAAGGAGGGAAACGATCCGATTAAATTTAACACCTAAAATATTTATAATATAACGGGCAATTAAGATGCATAAGACATAAGGAAAACAAGGTAAGCTTTATCTGTTGCCTTTCGGCTACTTACTATGAAATAAATGAGAACGTCTACCATGCAGTGTATGCACAGTTATTATAATAACTGTGTGCATACACATAATTCCGGAATTACCAATGCGGAGAGCCATCACGGAAACATGTAAATTAATGAGCTCTGTAATGACAAGCAAAGAGTCGGCTAAAAATTTACCACATGAAAATACGCAGACAATTACGGGGCATCACGGAGCAGAGATGCTACAGAGGTTATCATGGTGCTCTGTGATCGCAATTTAAGGCGCTCCCAGGCCCGCAGATGTAATTGATGGTGAACGAGTTAATTTTCCGTTATTTTTAAACTCATGATAGGACTAATTTGCTTCAATCGCCGATGTAGCCCGAAATATATTCAAAAGTTTATTGTCCGACCCAAAATGATCCTCGGCATTTGAACATTTCGGGGAATTATTCAAGCACTAAACTCAGCGTTTTTTTTTTATCACGACCCTTTGGTGAGCCCTTGTTGTACTGAAAATGGCCAATTTCGAGTTGATGTGGTGCGGGTACGTCGGACCCCCTCAACGGTGAATCAGAGAACTGCAGCACTGTATCACTCTGCGATACCTACACCTTCTTCAGCGAAACGTGACTTCGCTGATGCTTCTGGTGCTTTATACTCCCCAAATCTGGGTAGTGATGGTAGGTACTTGTATTGATACACGTTATTGGCAAGCGGCGATCTAGAGTACCTGCTGCGTTGTCGTACAAAATCCAGTGTGACGGCAAACTCGGCGTGCAATTCTCTGCACAACACGAGAGTGCCTGTAATTCTCCCTCGAGTTCAAATGTATGATGATTCTAATGGTATTTCGCTGCTCGCCAAAGTTAAGCATTCGTTAAATCTTGAGAATTTGCTGCTCATCGTGAATTGCTGCGATGATCCGGAGAACAACTCCGTGACAATCCAAAATGTTTGTTTCGCGTTGGTGGCTTGAAAGTAGTTTTGCCCCCAATGCGTGGCGGCTAAGTCCAGAAGCAGAGCCTGCATTGTGCTGATGGCTGATTTAATTTCGGACAACGTGGCCAACGGAGGGGCCAGGGCCAGGCCTAAGCCCTCACAGGCCCCCCTTGCACGGCTTTCAGCCCCAAACTCCGGATCCTTCCTGAAATTTTCCAATACTTTACTAATCGTCGCATCCAAATGTAGTTCCCTACTTTCCTACCTTCTTGTTGGTTGACTAACCAATGCCTTTCTCCTACACCCTTAGCTTGACCATCAACCAATCGTGATCAGTTAACTCGGTTTTGTGACGAGTATTGTGCCTAAGGACACGGCCACAGCTCTGTGATGTATGCTTTGTTCTGCTTTGAAATAGCACCTCGTTGCGAGATTCCTATGGTGAGTTACGGTTCGCTCTTTTTCTGTAAGCAAATCTCAAGAGAACTATAGACCCACTTCACTGAACCCATCCATCTCCCTGAAGGTTGACGAAGTCGACGTGTCTTTTGAGGATCAAAATTGCTGAGGGTTTTTTATTCTAGAGGGAGAATTCTGTCTCGTCCAGTTATGGGGCGAAAGATTGTAAATATTCCAGCCTAAATATATTAAGAATCTCGTCTATAATACAAGAAGATAACCCTCCTTCAATACGTCTAAATAGTTTCATCATTACCTCATTTTAATTAGTGGTTTCTAAAAGCGTAATCATTTTCTGATGATCAGACACCATTTTGATTAGAAATTGTAGTGATTAAAAAGAACTTAGTCTTCATTACTCGAAGTCCAAATTCTAGAGAAGAGAAGTTAAAAAATATACAGCTGCCTGTCACTTTCACCGTGTTTAATGGATAGCGTCAATCAGTTGCCTCATCATATTCTTTGAGCGTTATTATATTTAACAATGAATTCCATTACATAAGTCCATTGCAGCCGAGAAAAGAGTAAGAGTTGCGTCATCCGAGCGGTCGAACAGGAGAAGAGAGCGAAATAAGCCTGGCCCATTCGGGTGGAGGTGCAGGCGTCATGCTGCACCATTTAACCAAGTGCATCCATTTAACCAAATATGAAATGTGCCCTAGTTAATTTAAGATCTTTCGGTACCCAAAAATTGATGAAGGTTAAGGAAAATCTCTAACATATCCTAATTGGAAATAATAAATGAAAGTAACGAAACATAATGAATATTATGTTGTCAGTCGTAAGAAAATGAAGTATACAATTTAGGAGGAATCTTGATACGCTATCAGTTTCTCTCTATCCGTCAGAGCTTCCGGCCGAACACGGAGTCGTTTTCTTGACAAGAATTCAGAACTTTCTTGAAGTCTTGAACAATTTCCAATATACGATCTCTAAGCCACACCCGCATTCTTTATCGACGTGCGTATCTCTCATACGTAGCGCTTCTCTGACTTTATCGATGGTTGTTTTTACAGATCAAACACTAGTACATTTTCGCACGTCATCAGACTCCATCAAATTTATTTGGGAACAGACTTCATCTTCTACATTTATGACAATTAAGTTGGTTGAAGTTCCCACTTAAAGTGCTCGAAATTGTTTCATTGATGGGGTGAATGATGTGCTGATGTAAATAAAAAGGCGTTTGATACATCCATCATAAAAAACATTCATTACAAGGTAATTTTATGAATGAAAAAGGCTGAAAACGAATTATTTCCAGAGAATCGATACTCGCATTTAAATCCGTTTGCAGCTACAGTGGGTCAAATAAGTATTCGTAACGTCATGAAAA
>VOMN01119819.1:0-17738 GCA_014899125.1 Orchestia grillus | reverse complement strand
AGACACCGATAATTCAAAATAGAAGTGTATCATAAGAAGAATATTACGGTTCCACATTCAATAGCCCTTGCTTGACAATTGAAAAGCTTAGTCAAAAATTTTATGACTTCATACGAGCTATTACTACCATCGTAAAGACTACATGACATATCGTTGGGTCATAAAGAACAACAGGCGTATGACGAAAATTCTACCTCATTTCCCCCTCAAGATGGATAACGATTTGCTACGTTAGCTAAAGGCTGTGAGAAGTTATAACACTGTAAATTGTACGGGCACTAACACGTTTCTTATAACAAGTTATAACACTGTAAATAGTACGCGCTCTAACACGCTTCTGATAACAAGTTATAACACTGTAAATAGTACGCGCTCTAACACGCTTCTTATTACAAGTTATAACACTGTAAATAGTACGCGCTCTAACACGCTTCTGATGCAAGCAGTGCAGCTGCGTTACACGTACAAGTAATACAAGTACTCTAATCTACACAGCACACGATTCAGTATCAAGAAGCTAGCAGTGCTGCAGGAGTGATGAAACTTTTTGAATTGCCGTATTTCTGATACGAAGAACAGGAAAAATTACCATCTGAAATTAAATTTCACAGACGAGGAAGCGATTGCTAAATTTCTCGGCCGTTGTAGACCACGCTATAAAGGATGGCTGTAGGTAAATTCCTGAGCAGTCACTAGACAGTAGAGCTTCTGCTCACATTCCTGATCAGACGAGCAGAAAACAATCTTCAGTTTTACAAGCATATGTGAGACGACAATCCTTTCGCATTCAGCTGTCCTCTGAGTCTCTCATAACATTCATTGCAGTTTTCATCAACGCAAAATTCTTGCACTTTTCTGAAGGCCTGGTCCAGCGACCCTCTTCAAATAATAAATTATAGGACCTGATTAAAAAAAAATTCGTACACATTATAAGGTTATTGAACGATTGATATTTCAGTTTCTTATAACGAGGATATTTTTTACACGTTGATGATTTTCGAATCATCTCACGTTGGAGAAGCTGCTTCATTCCAAACCTCGTTTGCTTTAAAAATTTAACGAATATTACAGATTCATGCTTGAGAATACCCAGAGTACAAAATATGTCTTTTTGAACGTATTGAGATCACTTTGATGATGTAAGAAATTTTTCCATGATTAATTTTAGTCAAAATTTGGCTGCAGGAGGCACTGGCTGCTGGTGGTGACGGAGCGCCTTCACGAAAACCGTGCCCTTCCTCTTGTCAATCCTTGCCTAGCGTAATTTCCGTTTTTATCAAGTATTTCCAAAATGTAAAAAATGTTACCTTACTGGCTAAATATTACGAGAAAACAATTGTAAGTGACGGTGTCAATCGGAATGTTTAGAGTTTCCCTCCATTCAACAGATTTAAAAATCAGTTTAATGAACTTGAAGGCGGGCCATAGCGACTGACGGCAGACAAGAGAAATTGCATATCTTTAGCCTGCATACTTACCAAGCATTTCGTCGCCCCACAGCATGAGGATTGTGGGCGGCTGTGTGGCGCTGTGCCTTCTGGCCCTGGCGGCGCTGGTCAACGCTGAAGGTGGGCTGTACTAGGACAACTTACTGTGCACACGGGCTCATGAGGTGGTGTTAATGGTACCTGTCTCTTCATGAGGTGGTGTTAATGTCTTCATATACTAATGTATGTGATCAGTGGGATGGAGTATCAGCCGAGGAGGAAAGATAGCTATACACTAATCACAAAACTCATGAAGGAAATTTTAGTATCCTTTTTCCTTTGCTGTAAATGCCCTTGGTGTGCCTGCCGTAAGATTTTCGTTGAGCTATTCCAAAAGGAAAACCCTTAACATATTAACGGTCACTACCCACGTATTTTGACATCGTATTCGACATATTTTTTTGCATTCATTTGGTCACAGTCGCCTACATTGTCCGTGTAGAAGCGTTGCCACCACCGAGGCAGTGACCGCTGGCAGGGTAAAAAAAAGAAACTTGATCAATGCCAACGCGTTTTGCCGTTGGGTTTTCAATGCTTCACAACTACTGGCGTGGTGAGGGATGTGAGGAATGTGTGGTTTAAGCTTCCTTTCCTTAGGGAAGTATTCGCTGGTTACATGAAATACCCTGCCTGATCCGGGATCGAACCCTGAAAGCCCCGGCTGTGAGGCCATCACGCTAACCAGTACGCCATGGAGCCCACGCAAGGGTATTACACTGCACTCCTACAACACACGTTACGTGTACGGCTCGTTCCATCACAGGCTCTGATCGCCGCGACGACGCTCGCATCATCGCAGCATTTAGCACGTGGACGCAGCTGTCGTTCATCCTCACCACCACCACCATACCGGCCACTTGTGCTCTTGTCAATCCAGTCGCTTGCAAGAAGAGGAAGAAACGAAGCTTCGGGAACTTCTTGAAAAATATGAAAATCAGGTGAATCTTTAAAGTAGCTCTCTTATCTGAATAAATAGTGAGAAAAATTGGAGTTTTCGAGAAATATTTTGTAAGTCCGGGAGTTTTTAAAAATGAGATACTTTGTGCTCGAGTGTATGCGCAAAATTTGATTTTTTAATGTTGAGTATTTCGTAATGAGAATCACGAGCAAGACCATTAAATATCTCTCCGTCCTGAAAGTGTTACGAGTAGTTTAATATTTCAATGAAAAAGCATCGCACCTCTATCAGCAAACTAAACTAAGTTAACACGAAGATAATCCCCTTTACAAAACCTAAAAACATTTAAGCCATTTTCTGCAAAACTAATAGCGTGAAAATTCGGCAACGAAACCGAAATTTTTCAAAACTTTAGCAAACACAACCCTGCGTCGCCTGAGATCGGGGCTGGGAAGCTGACGGACTGAAGGCTAGCCGCAAAGCGCATGCTAAACTGTTATTGGGATTACATCATAGAATTTCGAGGTTTATTTTGCTTCAGTGATTTCGCCCTCAAATGCTTTTAAAATTTGAGATGTGATCAGCATGAGTCTCAAACCAATATAATTGTAAGAAGAGTTCTAAGGATGCTTCTATTTCAGCTCAACATATTCGTGGAAAGAGGGAATTTACTCTGTGTAACTGAAGATCTCATGGCGTTTTGCATTCAACTTAAGAAGTTCTTACCTCAGAAAAACCGCGTGAAAATTTGTCATCCCGAACATAACCCCCTGAAAATTCACCCCCTCGATATGGGCGTCTGATTCACATGTCATCTTTTAATTAATTGATTAAAATGATGAAGTAAAATTTACATGGAACAAACCGCCAGTGCTGGATCTCGACGCATGAGATAAGTCTCATTGCCACAGCAATAGATCAAAGTCAACTTCCGTAGCATTTTGTTGGAAGTTTTTAATTATATTGAAGGCTGCTACTACGGACGATTCTAGAACGGCGACCCCTTATAACATGGAATATTTAGTTCCTCACATATCTATCAGTGCTACTTTACTTCTGCTACACTATTTATAGTTATAAGGCTTTGTATACTCGTATATTTTATTCATCGAAAAATTATATGAATATATGCTGATTTAAAAGCTTTACGATTGGCATACGTTAATTAATTTCTTTTAGGTCAAATAATCAATAATGTCAATTTAGTCATCCTGCTTCTGTATGTTTTGATTGGTTGGTACATGCTTCCAATGTTTTACGAAGTATTTCTGAACCAAATTGAGAACTGTAAGCATCTTTTCAATAATTGTCGCAACGATACTTGGGAAGATTTTTTAGCCTCGCTACAGTTGCTCTCTGGCGTAAAGAGTACAGGGATATTGAATACGTAGTTCATTGGGGCTACCGTCCCTCAACGGCTCCGATCAGCAAGAAATTCATAAAAAAGGCTGAAAAGAAGCTTACGAGCTTTGACTTGCCCAGACGGTGGGTGGTTTCTATGTATCACCTTCACTTCCGCAAATTCTTTAGCTTGAAATTCACAAGTTAGCTTAGTGAAAAAGTGCACTAGTTTCACGCAACGTCCCACGCATAAAATTTTAGATTAATCTGTGAAATTTCTTTGGGATTAATTTCGACAATGATTTTGTATTTACACATTTAGAAAATCCCAATTGAGATGCATATTCACCAGAAACGTCGTAAGCGACGGCGCTCTGGAAGGATCGCTGGCCAGCCCCGGCGGTGCTGTGGACTCAGAGGGCTCTGAGAGGGACCCCAAGATCGCGCTGACGGTGTGGAGGTCGCACACATCCACCTTCACCATGCTCATGACTTCCACCGACTTCGGCACAACTTTCTCACTCTCGTTCGCATGCAGCATCGTGGGAGGCAACTTCCCCCCGGCTTGTCCGCCGCCTTGAGACGCCAATGTGTCAGCACATCGGGAAATTTACCCCATTTTCTGCTATGAACATTGGTCTCTATTACTTTTTTAGCCTTTTTTGTTTCTCTAGCTGATAGCGGTAGACTCCAGCCTTCATGCTATCTTCATTCAATACCCTTTTAACAAATTTATTACTCGCTAGTCCCGGATTCAATCCTACTTTTAATCCTTTTTGTAATACTCTGTAGACCGAACTTCTACGTAACCCAACCCAACGTTAGAGCTTCATGGATCATACGTACAGTTCTCGGTGACCCAAACCTTCACGCTATCTTCGGATCAACTGTACTGCATCCGACATGTAGTAGTTGTTTACTAACGCCTGATCCAACTAACAAGTTTCTCATCTGGTCTTCTTCAAGATCTACGCTTCATAAAATGATTGAACACTATCCAATTTTAACATCCATTCTACTGCTGTATTCACATAATAATTATGAGAAGAAAATCATTCGCAGGATTCTTGATATTCTTTACCATTTTTTCCAGTTTCCTCAAGTGTAAATTGAAACACAATCTATGTCATGTTTCTTCTTCTTTAAATGTATGAAAAAGATTAGTTGAGTTTCATTCCCTGCTAGAGACAAATTGGAAGTATCAAAACAGGATTGGACGAGCATGTATTGTGCATTCGTACTCCTGAGCAGGATGCGGTCAACTCAGCTTTTTGCGGTAACTATTATACTAACTTCAGATGAGACTTCTTTCAATATCATCAATGCTTTACCGAGCACGTGTCGAAAGATCTTGTTTATAATAACCCTGTATCTTACCCGTTTAGTTGCTTTGGCGCAAACAGAAAAGAAAAGTTGTGACCTCTCACACGGTGTTCCAGAAGGCACGCCTGTGTTTTAATTAGTTCGTGAAGGTACCATAAAGCCAACGCAGCGACCCCACAGATTTCATCTGAGACTCTATCTGTAACCTACCTTCTGACAAGTGCTTACATATTTTAACAGGTAAAATATTAACAAGGTATTATTCAACATCCAAACCCTAATTTACACGCTGGCTTTTCCCATCAAGTAGACCTAACATTATGAGCGTTGTCACCGATATGGGATATTGCTTTATATTTAATGAAAATTTTATTTATTCATACTTAGGAGCAGCCGTTTTCTTCAGGCTTACCAGAGTACATATGTTCACTATTAGGAGAATGGTGGCTTCTCACAGCTATCTGAATTTTTAGCGATTGTGACACCGTGCTTACGGTTTTGCAAATAATTCTGGTGTCACCATCAGGCGGCTGAATTTTAAGTTTAAACTTGATCCCAAGGGACGTACGTTTGAAGCGAAATCCAGGACCTTGGATTTCGTTCACTTTATTTTCTGTATTTTGTAAACTAAATTATGGTGTAATAAAATTTATTGAACGAATTTATTTACACTTCTTAGAAGATAATGGCATTTGCTGCCTGAATAAATACAAACAACTCTCAGTAACACCGGATATCGGTGCTGATAAGGGAATCATGCCTTCGCTGTAAAGAAAACCCTAATCCTGCCTTAAGTAAAACGAAGCCTGAGCAAATATGCAAAAGGGCTGCAGCAAGGATTCAAACACGACAAAGCCATAATCTTTACTTCAAAAATCAAAACGACAAATGAAAGCATAGCAAAGCGTAGTGTAAATAGTAACCTCCAGCTTCTGAGCGCTTCCCCCTTTGCTGACGTTATTTATCCACAAGCGGGGGGAAATGATTGACCTGGAAAAGTACACATGAATGACACTGAGAATGTGAGTGCAGCATTCGTGGAAGTGATCGTGTGTGTAAACGCACTCGTGCTGGTCGTCCAAAGCGTGAACGCCAGCCTGGGCTCGCGCTGGATGGTCGCATCATCCGAGAGCAAACGGCTGTTGATGCTGCTCTCCAACTGGTGGTTCACTCCTTCTCTGTAAAACGATAATAACGATAATCTGCGACCCAAAAATATGATGGAAACATTGAAAACCTGGATGATTTGTTTTTTAAATACTGAAAATTAATTACGTTGCGTGTGTGAATTGATAATTTATCAGTTCCGGCGCTGGTCAAGTCCACCAAAAACTTTAAGAGAACGTCCAAGTTTGCAATGACCATCAAAGCAGTCATTGACTCTTCGGGGCAAATTATTCAGGAAGCGGGGAACCAGACTAAACAATTTTTCAATCGTTGTTCGCATGATTTGACGAACAAATTCATAGTCGAATGAGGGACTCATAAAATGGAAAAAAACGATAAAAGTAAAATAAATAAAAAATATCTATGAATTACCTTACCATACATAGTATCATTAAAAACAACACACGGCAAGCATTCTATTTACCATTTAAGATCAAGTATGTATGTGAATGAAAATAAACTCATAAGCATTTGAACTTACAAATGCTGTACACCTAAAATACTGAAGGATAGCACATCGACTTTTCACAAGAAGCTTTGTACTCAGAGTTACAGCGAACAGACCGCTCTTAGAGTTATGATGCATCAAACATTAATTAAGTATACTGATGTATAAAAACGTTGCAAGTACGAAAAGCTCCGCATGACCCCACAAATGGAAAGAGAAGATTTTCAAAGACCACCTAGACTTGAGAATTAGAGCCTGTGAGTTGCGAGTGTTGCTGCGTCTCTTGCGGCAGATGGCGGCGCTGGAGATGGCGGCGATGCAGGTGTAGGGCACCGTGGTCGTGGTCGAGGTGATGGAGATGGCAGTCAACGTGCTGCGCGCTGCCACCACCCGCAGGTCGGCTGATTCGCGGCCTGTAAGTCGTACAAGGGATACATGTAACCTTGGATACCTTGGAAGTATCCAAGTATCCAGATCCCTTGGAAATATCCAAGTATCCAAATTCCTTGGAAATATCCAAGTATCTGGATACTTTGGAAATATCCGATTTGCCCAATCCAGGCTACAATGGTGTGCAGCCCTTCTTGGCATCCGGCCCCAAGCTACACTGGTGTGCAGCCTGTTTATGAACATCGTCTTAAAGCCTTAATCCCAAAAGGATGCCCTCCGCCCGGGTGATCGAACCCTAACCTTACGGATTAGGGGGCAAGCGCGCTACCACATGCACTACTTAGCCACTTAGCAACACTCTAGCTCAAAATTTAATTATTATTTTTTGTCACTACCGCTCTTAACAACTAGCAAAGAGGTTTAGCAATAATGGATTGTAGAAACGAGCTTTTCGGTTGAAGATAAGATTGCATGAGAGTGATATTTTATTCAGGGGAAGTTCCCGAGAGTCCTTTGTTGAAGTCACGCAAATTTTTAAGCAAATTAGGACAATTGAATTGAATGAAAATTAAAACGAACAGAGTGAGAATATCATAATATTTTAAGATCAGTTTAGAGCTTTATAAATTTGAGTTCTATAAGAGAGCATAGTATGAATTCCCTCATTGTCAGTGGATATTCAAACTAGAACAAATGTAATTTAATTTTCGGTAATTTGATCAAAATTCGCATCCCCCGTCGTTGCCACCGTATTTTAGGTCGCAAAATTCACTTCTGATACGCTCCGTTCAAAACGTCCTATGCAATTCCCTATACTTACAAAAGTATTTGATGCACATGAAAAGTGAGTTAATTTTGTCTAGCAATATTATTCGTCATGAACATTTACCGTAGACGACCATGCAGGCGCCGAAGAAGGTGGCCCAGGTGAGCAGACGAGTTCCTGTCATCTTCCGGCCGTGGGAGCCTGTGCTGCGAGTCTCTTTCTGTCACGACGCGAAAGCATCGGTAAAATGATGAAATGTTGATTCAGAAAAAAGGTGCTATATAAAGGGTGGTTAAATTGTAAGGGCCGATTTTGAACGTGAACCACACCTAAACGTCAAGTTTTTTCTGCATTTAATTTGACATTTCCCTATTTCAGACTACTTCAATTTGAAATTTGAACCATGGTAAGATACACAATCGAGCAACGCGTTAAAGTTATTCAGGCTTATTATGAACCTAATCTGTGTTTTATTCAAAATCAACATCGGTTCTTCAAATTTAACCACCCTTTACATATAAAAGAGCTGTTCTGAAGTCCCACCGCGCTCGGCCATTATCTTAACGTAACAACGAAGAATGTGCTCGGGTACCTGACGTCCAATTGAGGAGCGCCTCCAGAATTATAGTACGCTGCCATCAGTGCAATTTTATAGATTAATTAGGGCTTCTCAGCTCCGTCTCAGCTCATTTCCTTCATAGCGTACACTATGTAGAATTTATATAATATTAATGTGAATCGTACCCTTTACTCTCAACAATATATTGAGGTTACTGTCCAAATTATAGACGGGAATGATTGTGAACTGCATTACAGACCGTTATAGACGGTAATGGTTGTGAATTGCATTACAGACGGTGATAGACGGTAATGGTTGTGAACTGAATTATAGACCGTGATAGACGGTAATGGTTGTGAACTGAATTACAGACGGTGATAGACGGTAATGGTTGTGAATTGGTACACTTACACACTACCACACATCCTGAAGAAAATCGGGCTAATTACTCCCGCCACCGCAAAAGATGAAGAAGGTCATACTTTGGAACAGCAAATTTAAAGTTGTACTATTTCTCATATATTCGTCGAAGTTTATTTAAATCAACGACGATGGATTTCAAAAGGCACGTTATTTAAAATTGCTTTCACTGTTGTTAGCAAAATACATAGATATTACTAAGTGTTAGTAAACAAGGAAATGGCAATCATTCGAGAAAAAAGCCGTATCAGATTTGGCGTCCAGTCGTACACTCGTACTCTGGATGAACGCAGCTGTTCAGGGCAGAGTTAAGGGAAAATTTAGAGCAATATCTAACAAAATGACTTCCAAAACGGAATTTTGATGCTTCTCATCCCTGTTCGTCTAATTATAATTCAGCATTTCTCAGTACAGCAGCAAGTTATGACTGAGCTGTTCAATACGAGTACTATTATGAGCTGTTCAATACGAGTGCTGTTATGAGCTGTTCAACACGAGTACTGCAGGGAGCTGTTCAATACGAGTGCTGTTATGAGCTGTTCAATACGAGTGCTGCATTGAGCTGTTCAATACGATTGCATAACACTAGGTCACTATACGAGTACCACGGCTTCGTTAATATGTTGGAAATAATAAGTTATGTCCTTAGGTGCTGCGTGTGCCCATGAATAAAATTGCAGGAGCTCTCTGATACGTTTGAACTTGAAATACTCATGTTGTACTTAATCTTACTATTAAAAATCTTTTTGTATACTTGTACATACAAGTCTGAAAGATAATATAGTTTAAAAAACCTTTTCATTCGCGTAAGATCAAAAAACGCTTTAAATTTTCAGAAAATAAAATTCAATGGAATTCTCCTTATTTTTATACACACCTAGGTATTTTTACAAAAAAAAAACACTTTAGATTCTTCTTACATTGCTGGTTTTGGGTGATGAGCAGTTATAAGGTGACAATTTCTTTCATCTTTTATTACAACAGTGGTGGCCTAAAGAAACTTACTATGTTGTTTGTTCAGTCTCTATCTGTTCAATTGCTGAGGTATTGCCTCACAGTGAAGGGGTTAAAGTCACACAGGACGCAAAAGCTGCTGTTCTTCTGAATTCAATTTATATGTCTCGTGTGGAGGAAAATTTTCATTTTAATTCAAGTTAGAATACCCAGAGTTATAAGCAATTAATAAAGATGACTTCTCAGTTCAGGAATTTTTTGTTCGGGATTTTGGTATTCCTTGCAACGTCGCACGTCTGGAAAGCCGGTCAATTATCAACGCATCAGAGCACCCGAGGGCGAGATTTGAAAACATGTACGTTTATTATGAAAGGTTCATTTTTGAATTAAAATGAAAAGTCATATGCCAGTAAGTCAAGTGATACTGATCATAAAAACTATGGAAAAGGCGTTAAACTGGGTTTGTTAGTGGACTTGCACACAGGATATTGAGCCGAACTGTTGTCACTACCTTCGAATAGTATCGCTTTTCTAGCTTTATATGCTCTTTGTTCTCTTTCATTGCAAAACCAGTGTCTTATTCTAACATTGTTTGATTCGCAAACCAGTCGCTTATTCTAACATTGTTTGATTGGCAAACCAGCCACTTATTCTAACATTGTTTGATTGGCAAACCAGTCGCTTATTCTAACATTGTTTGATTGACAAACCAGTCGCTTATTCTACCATTGCTGCATTTCCAGACCAGTCGCTTATCCTTACTCTGCCCCATGAGTCATGCCACATGCATCGCCATTCACGTGTGGAGTGCGGAGAAGGGACTATGCTACGCTTTTAGAAAAATGTGTTTACGGTTCTTTGAGGTAGTCGTTGCTAACACATGTTTCGTCATCAAGAGGAACATTACAGCCAAGCATTTCCTCCGTTCAAGATTGACCGTCAATGCAACTTTTATGTCAGGAGGCATACATTGTTAATGATACCCGAACTGGAGTGAAGTTATGTATGGTGTTCCACAAAAAATGCTGAATCTGAGTTCGGCGATATTGTTTTTGGCTTTAAAGTTTTCAGGCACAATTCTATAATGGTTCTATTTCTATAGGTCTCTTATTTTTTCAGATTGCTCATGCCGGTGTGTCATGAAGCAGTTGGCTTCTGGGCAACGTGTCCTCATCGTGACGGCATCTATTCTTATTAGGCGGCGTTCACTATGGTAGACTCTATACGTCGTGATCGAATCAGCATCAATACGAAGTCATTCACGATCGAATGCGTTACTTGTTTCACCCTAAAGTCGTATTTTACGTGTCATTTATTTTCCTACTGTTTGTCGCTTGAATTTAACCATGGTCCATTAGTCAGCGCAGTTACCCATTTATGGTTAATTATGAGACAACAGGTTACGCATGCAAGTAATTTTTTACGCAGGACGTGATTTCCTTTGTTTTCTCGTACTCGAGGTGCGCCTCAAAATACTACGCCGTGACGAGCAAAGCGCGAGAAATAATTGAACCAAGGACGTTGATTGACAGCGACTCGCTCGTTAAATACAAGGGCATCACCCACGAATGTATACATCAGTAAATTTTAAAATTAATTTTTTTCAGAGACCATGAATTCTTTATCATTGATACGTAAAGTTCGATGTAGACGTTTTTCGTTGACACCCTTTAGAACGTGCCCAATTTCGCTCGTGTTTTATCACTCAAGGTAACCTCGACGTTCGGCGTATGATTAATGAAGGACGGAGTGGAGGAGCCTTAAATGGTTATGTTTATTCATCATTAGTATTGGGCCCACACAATACTCAAATCTACGATGCAAGTTAGTGATACGCCAAGAAAAGTTAAGAAACTCAGGTAATATACCAGTAATGGATGGATTTTCTCCAACCCTTGAGGCTCCGCCACAAATTTCAATGGAACTGAGGCAATATGATAGTTTTCGAAACGGAATGTTAATGTTTCATGCCGAGTGCCTCATGTGAAAATTTTTTTTTTGCTGGCTCATTGTCAGTATGTGTACTTTTACTCTAGCGGTAGCGAAAAACCACATGAAATTTAAAAGACCTAAACTCTTTCTGTGTTTAGGTAATAAATCCGTAACTGCGCAAAATTCAGATATGACTTTGTGCAGCAATGTCTATTTAGTTGAGCAAGAATTGAATTCCAATAATTTTTCGACGTTACAATACGTTAACAAGCTATAATTTATTATTCCATGGTGATAGTTGTTAACAGTATTCATGTTATAAGTTGACAATTTCCGTGACAAAATACGAGTGCCAGTCTACGTGGGCTTGAGCCAACGAGCTTAGAGTTTGTCTATCAATCGCTAAATGACTCTAACGTGCGACTCAAAACTTGAAAAAAATAATTTTAAATAATTTAATGTTATATTAAGCACAATCGCTACCATCATAGCCTTAAGAAATGCTTGGGTGTACTCGCATTCGAGCGTGAGAGATGGCGAAAGCTAATAAATTGTAATAGTGTAGTCAATTTTCGCTTACCAGATGGAGCTAATCTTTCGAATTTGATGCAAATCGATAAAGAGGGCGGGCACACAAAGCGAAAAGAGACAGACAAAGAGGCAAAGCAAATACAACCCGTAAGATTTCATAAAAAATAGACTTCGAATTCCGGATGAGAGCCTCGACATTTTTCACGTTTGCGGACACGGAGCAGCTCGGGTGAAGGCAGTTTATCCAGCGCATGCTGCGGGGTAGGCAGCCCCTACAATGGAGCAGAAGTAGGACAAGGAGACTGTGATGCCCGAGTTCACGGTGGAGATGTGGGTGAGGGTAGTAGTCTGCGACCACCACACCGTGTACGACAGCCGTGGTCGCTCATCCGCAGGGTCATCCAGCGCTGGGGAGTCCAACGAGCTGTCCAGGTCTTGTCTTCCGTCACCCATGCTGGGATGTGAAAATAAATGAATAATATGATGTAAAAAATTATGTAAGTGAATAAATGAATGGAAAAATAAATTGAGAAAAATAGGGAAAGTGAATAAATGCAAGAAAAAATGGTCATAAATAAGGTATTAACGAACTAAATAAAATATTTAATTCTTATAAAATATTGGAAGTGAATAACTCCTAAACACTTGTTAATAACCTAAATAACCTAAACACATTTCTTAATTCGGTATCTGACCTAATATTCATCATATTCGGTATCTGACCTAATATTCATCATATTTCATCTTCAAAGAACCAAACCAAAGGCCAGCTCAGAAAGGTCCTGCCACACTTGCCGTCAAGTCCAGTGTAGAGAGTACGCAATATCCAATGAATGTACTACAGAGTATGTACAATGTAATTATGATTCGTTCTAAGTACGTTACTTGTACTGTCAAATAAGGACTGATCAGTTTATTTCGTCCCAGATCAAATCTACTGCAAAGCGTCGGCGAAGATAGTGATTATGCACTTGAGTGGAACGGGTGTTATTTAACACCATTTCAGCATCACAACGAGTTAATGTCATTGATGCATTCAGTTAGAAAATATAAATTTCGTCAATGTGCAAAGTTTTCACTGAAAATATTTGGTCCCCATATTAAATTATTGCAAGAAGAACATAATCCTAACTATTAGTCCGACTCGCAAAACATTTGTAAGCAATCGTTCAGATAACAGCTCGGTTCTTCTTGCAGTAAGCTTTCTGTTGTAACATAGCGATAACAAAGGGATCTGTCGCATGGTACATAATTGACATCGGCACCATAAATATTGGGGACTTACACGCCGGTACCTCCGCTCACTGGAGACACACTTCGGCGCAGCGGGAAGACCCGCTTCCTGCGTCGCTTGCCACAAGGAGCTGTGTTGATGGTGCTGAAACAGAACACAGGAGCAGTGGTCGTGGAGGTGGTTATGGTTGTGACCGTCTTACGGCTCTGGGCGGCCAACAGACGTGCGTCCTCAGGTAAACGGTCACGGTTTGATAAGATAACCGACGACTGCAAACTGCTGACTGCTTCTTCACCTGTATGGAAAATGCAGACGGGTTTTTCATGGGGTGTTAGTTTCCTCAGCCACTTAATGTACATATGATGTACAACTTTTAGACATTGTATTGAGGGATACGATTATTGTCCTTATTTTTCTTATGCCAATACCCAAAGTCATGAGTTTGCTTAGTAAATTTGTCAGTGAGTTACGAACGAAGAATATTCACTGAAAATTGAATAAAGAAACATTTATTCAACCTTAAGTGAATCGATCGAGGGCTCTCACATGCACTGCATTTGAAAAGTTTTATGCCAATTTAATAAAACAGTGGTCAGCGGAGACGACGTTTTGTATGGTACGCTACAGACGAAAGCATTTCAGCCGTCTCTCGCTGTGTGCCATGGCAGACGCCTGAGGCAGCTAGGCGCTGAACATATGTTGCTGATCTGCCGACCTAACCTAATGGGAATGCGAAAATTCCATACTAATTTGAATTTTCTTGAAGTGCACTCATGGTATCTATACCTATCGGAAATAGAATTAATCGATCGCTTGAGGAACGGGTAAATACATTGAGCGTTTATAAACAGCATTCACGTGTTATTCTTGAACAAATATGCTTTAGATGATAGTCTGCATTGTGTGCCTAGTTAATGTCACTGCTGCGTGTGACGCAGCCTGTCGTAGAGAATGCGCAGTGAAATTTACCATTTCGAATTCATTGATAGTTTTTTTTCATAGAGAAGCCACTTGTGGCTCGATTCGATGTTTTGGGACAAATTACTCGCCTGCACCAGCAGCAGCACCTGCAGCAGCAGCCCAAGCGACGACCAACAGGCAACAGGGCAGGTAGTGTTGGCCCATGGCGCCTTATCTGTGGCAGAAACATCCATAAAAATATCGCAAGAGCAGAACCAGACCTTGAAGCTGCATATCAGTGTCTTTTTAAGTAAAGAATGAATTTTTTATTCATTAATAATTTAAGATACCTGCAGTCCTGCACTATCCCCTGAAATGTTTCGCGCATGTGTGAAGTACTACTTTTATTATTTACGTACTCTGTCTTCGGCTCAAAATTACTTACGTCACAAATGATTATGCGCGTGAGTATTTTTCAGCAAAATCACGCATGCTCCATTTTAATGAAGTTGGAAAGTTCTCAAATAATGGTAGAGTAAGCGACGTTTTATCAATTCAGGTTGGTCAACAAAGAAAAATGTTAACAGTTTTGATGAAAGTTTTTTAATTCTTCCTAACGAAATGCCGAGTGCATAACCTCTCGCATAAAGTGATAGTTTACGGTGTATTTGCAATAATCAACATATTTATTAGCCCTAAATGTTACAAAAATAAGTTTGGTCTAGAATTTTTCCATTGTAAAGCTTAGTTATGTGGCAGAACGTTTCAAATGAATAAACCTCGAAATATTCACGTAAAATTTTTATCGGATTTTTTCCTAGCACTTTTATTTCTGAATCGCTTATCAAGAAATTCAGTTCGTAGGCAAATTCACGATTACATACATATTTGAAAGTTAGTGTGAATGAAGTCTAAGGAGAACATGATGAGCCCTGATTTTTCTTGTCAGCCCGATCTTAATTATTAACTTAATGACCATACAGATATTTCAACACTTCTAGAAATTTATTAATGACAAAAATGAGCCATATTTCCTCATTTCTTCCACCATGTAAAGCTTCAGTGCATGGAAATGAGTTTCACTCAGACTAGTTTCTTAAATTGCTGCATTTACTTGACACACAACGCCTTAATGCAGGGTATCTTCCAACATCCGCTGATAATAAATAATGATTGGAATATGGTGTGATTGTTTTCATTCATGAATGAGCAGCGGCAACTTAGATACCATTTCTAACAGTTAAATATTGAATATCGTCTCTATTCTTAACTACCTAAAAATATCCTAGTTATAATGACTTAGTTTAGCTTTTGTGAAAACTATCTAAGCCACGAATTGTGACCATCTTTTCATCGAAAATTAAACAAATGAAATAAATAGTAGAATCGAAATAGAAGACATGGCCCTTGACACCCAACGTACAACAGCAAGACTTGATTTTCGGCTCTGTCACCAAACTCGTCCACCTGTCAGCCAAGTCTCCGTGGAGCGTCTACAAGGCTGTCGGAAAATACTTGTTTTAAGTACTAGGCACAGGGAAGGCCTCCATTTTCCATGACATTCCAGGACACTCGAGAAAACCTGGACTGTTTCCGTAACCTTCCTCGTCGGTAGAACGTCGTTCTGAACAACGGGGAATTCCATCATTACATTTCGAAATCGATTGCTGTAAATCGAAATCTATTGTGAGGTATCATCTAGCTCTTAGAAAGTTATTATTCCATAGTTATACTCCTTCTTTTGTTAATTCCTCTGTTTGTAGCGAAATCCATAAAATTTTCTTTATTTAGACAACGAAATTAAGAGATCCTTGGAAACATTTTTGTGCTAGGAACAGTTTATTTGTAAAGAGTTTATGCTTAGAGCCACGTACGCTGAGCTAACACCTCTAATTTGCTAGATATGAGCACCACTGAATTTCAGTGGTATAAAGCAATAAGAATGTCTGCGGTGCACTGAAACTTTGAATTTGAGCCGTAATTTCAAGTATATCTTCCACAACTGCAAGCTATATTTCATTTTATAAGAGTTTATACCTATGTTGAAATGGTGATCCTTGATTTCGTATCGTAATGAACACCTACTTTTAGGCAAGTGCCAGGGGATTCAAGCACATACGGAAGTATATGATATGCTGTAACTGAACATCTTTGCCTATTGAAACGTGGATACTATGGGGAGAGAAATGCCAATGGAAAAACTTATTAATACCCTGAAATATATTTGTAATTGGCAAATATTCCACCTTGGCTTTTCTGAACATCTCCACAAAAACCAAAAAGCGAATAAAACCACTGCCAGATGCACTGTTTTTACGAACAACAAGAAGCAGGATAAAAATACAATGCTAAAATAAAATCTTAAAATTGAACGTTTCACCGCATAGGTCATTTTCAACGTACTATTGACAAAGGGAAACAAAACAAAGTATGGAGGTCTGTTGAACCTGGAAATAAGTTCCGATGTTGAGGTAAGATGCTTTCATGTGATATTTGATGAATAAAACTTTATTCTTGATTAGTCTGTAAATGAATGACACTATGAAAAGAAACTCTTCGCTTTGTTGCTTGTATTTTAGTTAGTAAAAGTCGAAATAAATGGCACGTGGCATAAACTGATTGTGGAGTCACGAAAAAGAGGTGAAGCTGCAATCAAGGGTTTTACAGCCAGTGTTGCTAATGAGCTCTGTAGTGAATATGAAATGAAATAATGTGCATATGGCAAGGTAGAAATTGTGAAACTTCCCGAGTTTGCAAGCTTGCTGAATATCAGTAGCACTATTTTAACCTTATGTACGTCAAAATTATCTGAAAAAATAAGTCACTCGTTTAAAATTCGTAATCCAATTGAGAGGACGAAGTGGCATTGAATTTGAAGAAATGTCAGTGCAGAAAAACACGGATTTTTTTCGCGTGCACAATGAATCTTAAAATTTTGAAAAAGCGTTCGCATGAGGAAGTGCTCTCGCGTACTCATCCCTTGTGAAGTCTAGCGTGTTAGAAAATATAATTTCTGAGCACTACGACAGAACTGTTAATTGCAGTGAGTGGTATTTTTATAAGTCTTGAACTGACAAATAGAAGAGCTCACAGGTTCATTTTCTTTTGAACCACAAAAACGGTGTAACCCCAGACGTAGCTACAACGTTTACTGGGATACTTAGGATAGTGGAAACAACCAGTGATCGATATAATGTACTTTTCGAGACCAGCGTAATGCGCTAAAAGAATAAAGTCGCGTCAAGATAACTCCATTCTTACAAATTGCATAAAACCACTAAATTATTGCATCATGGTTCGTTTTTATTCGACAAACCACATTAAATATAGAAATATGTCCCTCAACAAACTTGCTTCGCACGGAGTACACCTTCCACAGTGTTTTATA